>JAGKTI010007656.1:14480-36139 GCA_018397915.1 Birgus latro | reverse complement strand
GTGTGTGTGTGTGTGTGTGTGTGTGTGTGTGTGTGTGTGTGTGTGTGCAGGCATGCATGTGTGTTTGTTTTTGCCACTTAACCCATCCCCACCAAGAATCTGACACTTGACCCACTCAAACACTGGAAGTCTTTGATGCAAGTGTAGAAAGTGGAGATCATAAAGAGAAAAACCAAGGGTGAGAGGAACTGCTATAGCCAAGTTCTACAAAGTGAGTCCACCATTCGTACGATTCTGGCCAAGAAGGACGTCATTCTGAACACAGCTCAGACTTATGGCAGCTCTCGCATGACAACAGGGTATGAGTGACTGACCCAGCTCTTGTTGTGATGGAGAGATTCTTTATTAGGTAGGTAAATGTCCCAAAAATATCATGAAAATGACTCAAAATAGTGAACTTGGGCATGACTTGGGTCTCATGGAACCCTTTAACACGTAAACGTAATTGGTTTCTATAATGCATGATCCTACTGAGCGGTGCTTTCTGAGTACAATATTCCTGTGTTACAGGAGAGGGCACTGATCTACTTACCTGTCAAATTTAAAAGAAGTAAACCATACAACAGCCTACAGAAGTTCATAATAATATACATGCAAATGGAGAAAAGAAATCCACCAGACTGAGGCACCCTCTCTATAGTTCCTTAATAGAGAGCAATCTATTGCTACACTGAAACCCTTGCTATAATGAACAAACTGGGAGGAATGGTTAGTAATATATCTGCTAGTACAATATAGCCATACTGTACGAAATAGCCTAGGTCTGATATACAATAAAATCTTACTCAGTGGATACATAATGGAATTAAGCATGTTCAGTCTTACTTCAATTTTGAGGGTTTGTACCTTGATTCTACAGAGATAACATTATATATTTTCAATCTGTAATAACAGAACAGAAAAAACAACAAAAATCACTTTATTTACCGTTCACTTGGTCTATGGGCAGTTACCCCTTATGTCAACTGGTTTAATATATAGTACTGTATAATGAAGTTGTTCATTAGGGTCAAGGTGGCTGATATAACCAAAGTTCAGTTTAATGAGGTTCAATATTGAGAGGGTTTACTGTATATAACCTCTTTCCTACAAAGGTGAGATGCTGTGGAAGAATTCCTTCCCATGGTGGCACTGACATCTGGCAGCACTACCAGATTATAAAAATGTCTCTCAGCCCCCTCTCTATCCCCACAAAAATGGATGGCTGACAGAAGGTAGTCCACCAGGTTCAATTCCTGATGATGATGAGACTAAACATGGTGACACTGTGTAGTCTGGGTGGAGCTGCTGCAGCATCCATCCAGGAACCAGACCTGCTAATAAGTCCGTGCATTTCACTGTGGGATGGATGCTGATCTGACTGGTGAAGTAATGTCTACCACAAGAGGGTGCTGGATTCCTATAAAGAGTATGTGCTGTACTGTAACTGTAGGAATGCCCCACAGAATTAATTGCTTACCTGTGGTTGATGGGCCTACTTGGCCAAACAGGCCAAAGTGAAGCAATAACATTCACATAAGCCTAAGACACAAAAATAAATAACTACAGAGGTGTACACAGGAAATAGTTTGTAAGCATGTCAGTGGTCTATTATGGTAAGAAGGTGGAGACACCCACCAGCCACTTAACTCATATAATATGTTGGCAAAGTACATAATGTATGACAGAACAAAGCCAAGTTACAAGTCTTCTGTAAGCCAGGAAAACATCCATGACTTAACTGTACATAATTTATTAAGTTCCTAAGCTTGTCTGGGAAGTTTGTGTATCATGTAGACAGTATGCACTCTCATGTACTTTAGGTTGCCTATTACAGCAAGGCTATTCAAGTGGTGGCCCGCAGGCCAAATCCGGCCCTTGAGTAATTTTTTATTGGCCCTTTAACAGACTCAGAAGAATGAAAATAAATAACTAAACAAGAAAGTTTTGCATTTTTCTTTTATTTATGTGCTTAGCCGAAAATATAAGAGCAAATAATACGGTATGTGAATTTCTTGTTTTTTCCTATGTCTAAATGTTTAGACAGGGGAAGAAAAATTCAGGCAAAATAAATTTATGAACTTGCTGTCAATCTGAGTTTCAAAATCCGGCCCTACTCCTGAAGTAGTTGAACAGTCCTGTACTACAGTATTCTATAAAACCCTCTGAGTGTTCATTACTGAAAAAGAAGGTCTCCATTCTCACTTAAATCTACTAAACCATTAGGTCATTTCTATGGAGTATTGTGAATTATATGGTTATTACACCTTAAATATACAACACAGTATTGAATTTTAATATAACATTACTAATTTGTATTCTTAATTACCTGTACCATTTACAGAGATATCAATACTGTATATAGGTATTTATACTTTCAAGCTGACCTGATAACTGGGACAATTATATTTTCATTGAGAGCAAAAGTTCAAAATCCAGTGCATCCTAAAATACCTGGAGAACTAAATACACATGGAAGGGATGGGATTTAAAGAAAGCAAACGGAAGATTTACTGCAGCAAGAGGCCATGACAAAACTTAGTACGATGCATACACAAACACATACATAACAGATTATAAGTTCACCTGTTCTACATCACACAGCAGCCATCTGAGTGAGTCTTAGAAACCTGACGAACAGGACTTCCACCAGCCACCTCAGATGCTATATCAGCCACTTCGTTGAAATCAGGGAAGGCCATAGTTGAAAGCTTGGAATGCACCACAGTGTCATCGACAGAAACTTCAAATGAAGCTTGTCATTGAAGAAATTATTAAATTAATTAGGTTTCAAGTGTCTCTATAAAAAAAAATCACAGCATTAACATCCTATAATCAGAATTTTATGTACTCAGGGGGTTTACTTAACACCAGACTCTGACTGGATTTTATTAATGTACTGGTGCTATACAAATATAAAACAACAATGCTGAATTTGACATCCAGCATGGTGTGAACTGTCGGCCTTAAGATGCACAGAAATATGAGTCTGTAATAATATCAATTTTGAGTTCTACAGAAGTACAGTATATGATGGGAACTTGTAAAGACAAGACTTGCCAAGATGCCTGTATATTATGGGATACTATAACCCACAGGTTTGATAGCACATAATTTGAACTTTGTGCAAAGTAAGAGTTCCATTCATGATCAATTACTGTAAGAGTTAGGAGTATAAACTACTGTAATTTCTACTCCTGGAACTCTCAAATAAAAGGCATAACTAATTCACCTACATCCTATATCATCATACAGTATGAATCTTTGGTGGATGTATATAGGCATGTTTTCCAGTCAATAAAAAAACCCATGAAGACTTCAGGCCACTGTCATAATCACGCACCAAGTTCTCCCTGGATATCCGATACAACAATATCAACGGAGTAGCATGAGTTATTTAAAGGGGTCACAATAACCCATGTTGTACTGTACTCAAATTCAATACAGTACTGAACAATTTGTGTAATTACTACCCCCTTCTAATTCACTTGACCTTTTTTTTTTTTTCACATTATTATGCTCAAATCTAGATACAACAGTACAACGTTGTTGTACAGATATATAGCACTGTGTGACTTTAATTGGAAACAATTTCACATTATTGTACTGTGTAAAATTATCTAGCATTAGACAAAATGAAACACCCTGTACCTTTGTGTGGCAAAACCAATGTAAAGATTAATGAAATGAGGTAGTATGCAACCTATTAACTGGTCAGAATCTATATTTACTGAAAAAGGTCACCAAGCACTAGCCAGTATAAGGTATACTAACTGTGACAACATTTTACAGTACATGCTTCCAGCCTTATTATTTTGTGACAGGTTCTGTGGACATAACTAATAAAATATGAAGAATGTAGCTAATGAGGTACAAATGCACCAATTTTAACTGCTCAGGACTGGTCAGCCCAGTGTAAGGAGCTGTGGGCTAATCACAGGCCAGGTTGCAGCCTCATTCAAGTTAAATGATTCATACATATGTATGCAAGATACTGTTTTCCACTGTTTGGCACTCTGAACACATCCTTGGTGATAAAATGTTAAGAGCAAAACCTATCTGTGAGTCCTGTTTCCTTTCTAACCTTACATCCATATGTCCAAAATAAACTTTCCTCAATCCAATCCTACAGACAAAAGTAAGTTTAAAGTGGTGAAGACTAACTATGGTATATTCTACACACATCTGACATAATGCTAAAATTAACCTAACACTTTCTGACAGAGAAATAGTAAGCTTCTGGGTTTGATGTTCTATTTAGTGGGGTAAAAATGCTTATATACCAATAATTTCATACTATAAATCATGTACGAAGTTTCTATAAGCATCTACTGTTCACATATTAATTAGCTATCATTAGTAATTCGTTGCTCAAGCATGATTGTTCTGTTACAGTATTACAGCAGTCACCCAGCATATGGCTATTCATCACTGCATGATGCAATTTCCTAAAGTTTCGATGTTTTCCTCCAAAGCTAAATATGTCAAAATGCCTGAATAACTTCACATGTTGGGATTTGCTTGACACACATTTACATCGATACAAGAATGGCACTTCCTCAAAATGCCTCACAAACACCTATACTTCTGCCCTCCCCTCCCTTTGTCTCCCTCTCTTGCACTCACCCAGAGGGTGGGTGGTTAGTAGTACAGTATTCTTAGCAGTGATAGCATACAATGCAACCACCAATGTCTGGCACTCATGGGGAAACACTTGTGCTGGTTAAGAATTTTTCTGGCTAACATAACATTATTCTTATGAAGTCCCCCCAAGAATTAAAACTGCTGACTTCCATTGCTGCAATATGTGCTGGCAGTGTGCAGGAGCAAAGTTTCATTTTAACAATAAAAGTACTGTAACTGAACTTGCTACTTTCTTTGGCTGACACAGAAGACTTCCTGCCATGTGTTCAACCCCTTTAGTATGGTGACCTTTATTTCATTCCTGCTACCAAGATGACTTTACTAAGTTATAAAATACCTTAAACTGAAAGGGCTAAGGGGAAATATATCTAACTCTTCTGGCAAAAAGATAAAATAAATAAATAAATAAATAAATTAACTAAACTAAATGAAATAATCTAAGAGAACTAGAATATAACCACCATACTGAACGAGTTATTACCCCCTCTCCCCATCTGCTGGTACATCTTAAGGATGTGAAAAGTGGATCAACTTTGAAGGAGCTAAATAATGATACATAAGTTGCTACTACTACCACCTATGACCTCAAGAAACACAAACAGATCTTGAAATTATGCCTCTTCTTCTTACTTCCCCTTTTGTAAAGCTCTCCCATCCTTAGCCTTTACCATACCTGTTCCCCCTTATGTACACATCTGTTCAGTATATATTCTTCCCTTCTAAATTCACCTTGTCTAAACTCACCAACCTCTAACCTAATCTATTACACTAATCTCCTAATTACCTGCCATTCCGTCACGATTCGGCAAATGCCATGTCAGATAATGCATTTTTCAGATAATACAGTACTACCCCAACAGCCCCTCTACTGGGAGCATAACCCCTACAAAAAATCCTAGACTGTATTGTATGACACTTTGAACATAGAAAATACAACCCCCTGATAAACTGTACAGTACAGCAGTACTTTACAATAAAATATACCACTACTGTATACTGTATGCAAGATTTTGTTGATAATTCCCATGTGGTTAGTGGCTTGCTGTTGGTTAATGAAGAAAAAAAAAAAGATAATGCAATAATTCAGTCAGACATTTGCTTGCCAGAAAATAACGTATAAATACACCCTCGATATAACAAACTAATTGGTACCAGACCCTTGATGCTAAAGCTGAACACCATGCTGTTTGGTAATTTCCCAGGCATTATGGCTTTTACTGAACAAAGGATCATTAAATACAGAGCATTGTTCAGCTGAATGGCTCTTTTTCTCAAAAAATGCTCTATTAACCATATAACTCATGTGTTTATTCTTACCTTTCATGAAGGTAACTGCACTGCAAATAAAGACTGCAAGTAAGCCTCAGATAAATATACAGTGGGATCTCGCTAATAACGTCTAATTGGTGCCAGAAAAATGCCATTATTAGGGATAACGTTATTTGCGTGACATTAAAATACGTGTATAAAGGGATTATTGGTGCTGCCACCCCAGGACTTTTACCCATTTTGTCCCATTTGAAGCCTTTCTATCACTACTTTTTTTTTTTTAGCTGAAATAATGAGATTACAGTAGTTATTAAATCATCATGAGCAATACAAAACTCACCTTAAAGGAGTTAATGAGGTGTTTGGTGTGATGATTGTTCCGAGACTTGCACATGGAGGCTACTGCGGTGTACCCCGACCCTTCGCTGGCCTCGTCCCCACTCCTGCCTCTCGTAATATTTCTTAGCCAGTGCAATATTCTTCTTTGTCTCCTCTAAGTTTCTCTTTATATTTCACACAGTAGGCTCAGGAGAGTTCAGTCTCTTCACAACGTCAATGTTTCGTGCACCACTTTTAATCATTTCAACAATCTTATCCTTGACCGAATATGCACACATCTTGTGGCTTTGTCTTTTACCTTTGAGTTCTTTTTTGGCAGTCACTTTAGAAGTTCCTGGGTGTTCTGACAGCTAATCATTCCCTCCACCCCCACCCCCAGTCCCTACAGGTACAGCAGAGGCCATTATCGACCACCAATCCTTGCAACCACCGGTTATAGGGGCGAAAATAACACGTGTCTCTGCACAGTAGAGCTGTACTCCACTGAGCGCGGTAAACGTGTGCTGCACATGTGACTGTGTGAGCTGTGTGATCGTTTGAGCAAGTTTGAGCAAAAGGAGGGTACAAGTATGCTTTATTTGATTTAATAGAAGAACTTTATGAAATCAGTTCTTCTTCACAATAGTCTGTTATAATTTTTTCATTATATCTGGGGTGGTAAATAAATGTTTCTTGCGAAATCTATTTCCCCTGTTGTTTATGGCAGTGTTCCACTGTGTTAACTCATTTGGTTTTCAATCGTAATGACAAAAGGGAATGCCCTAACCTAAGCGTTTAACTAAACCTAACCTACCCTAGCTTAACTGTACCTAATAACCTAATCTAACTTAACCTTACCTAACCTAGATTTCAGTTGGGAAGTTGGGAAACAAAATCCACATTTTGGTACCCTGAGTAAAATACTTCCATCACGGCATCAACAAACAACCGTAGGTACGGCTTAAGGACAGTAATGATAGAAACAGTGAGAAACCTTTCATCAGGAAAAGGTAATTTACTACCCTGAAAACAGTCAGAAGTATACAGAAAACAAATTGAAGGAATATGAACTACGTTGGTAAGATCCTTCTACTGCTTCAAGTGGAGTGTTCCTTTACTTGAAGGAGCAACGACGTCATCAAGGTTGTGGCCGACAAACGCTATCCAAGATGCACCCGGACATTTCCCGCGAAATAACCGTTAATCGAGTGAATCCAAACGTTATTATGGAAACTGGGTAACTATTCTAAAGTACCGTTATTGCCGAAGTTGTTATTGGCAAGATCCTACTGTATGTTTGTTTGTCACACCACACTGGTCAGTGATTCCCGCATGTCCATTCTTGTACCGAACAAAATTTGTTAAATGAACATAATGTTTGGCCAGCTCAAGGTGGTCGTCAAAACCAAAATTCGTTAAAAGAGGGTTTGATATATCAAAGGTGTACTGCATCTGTTATTGTGGTGTCAGATAATCTGGAGTTTACTCTACCATATTGTATTTCTAAAGTAGATCTGGTGCATTTAACTATGCACCATGGATCGTTAGCTCCCATCTACCACTTTTTTTTTTTTTTTAATGCAAGGATGAAGGAAGCAAAGGCGAGAAGACTTAATAAATAAATAAATTAATTAATTAAATAAATAAATAAAAAATAAATAACTGAGCCAAATTCCAGCTCTGTTAATTCTGAGATGCCTGGACACACTGCAGTTAACCCTCAGCCGGCGACAGAACTATAAACAGACTGTGCAAAATCTAATGAAAAACTGCAGGGAAACTATATATAGACGTTTCTCCAAAAACTGTCCCCTGTGAATCCTAGCAGAGACTATACAGTATATAGTCGGCAATGTGTAAGTGCCCTAGAGCCTCAAATATCCCTACCTGGCAACATATGGGTTGCAGGTGGCTTATCTAAGGTTGCTCACTCAGTGACTCAATCTGTTCCTAGCTCTTGGTACATAAAACTCCTTGTTTCTCCTGTAAACCTCAATTTCTAATTTTCTTTTGATTTTTAGATCAAAGAAACAGGAAGGTGAGCATGGAAGTGAAAAAGTTGTTACATGACAGTATTGTGATACCAACTCTGACATATGGAAGTGAAGCTTGGACCCTGTTGGAAGGACAGAAGTCAAGAGTGAGAGCAGTGGATATGAGTTATTTGAGAGGAGCATGTGGAGTCACATGAAGAGACAGACTAACAAATGAGGAAGTGAAGGAGCGTTGTGGTGTGGTTGAGGACGTGATGGGAAGCGTTAGGAGAAACACGTTAAGGTGGTTTGGGCATGTGGAGAGGATGGAGAGTGAAAGACTGACGAGGAGAGTGTATGTGAGTGAGGTGGAGGGGGCGAGAGGGAGGGGGAGGCCGAGGATGAGATGGAGGGATGGAGTGGAGAGGTATATGAGAGAGGGGGGTGTGAGTTGGGAGCATGGTAGTGAAATGGCAGGGGACAGAGTGACATGGAGGCGATTTGTTTGTGGCCACCCCATGCGGGATTGAGGCGTCTGGCAATAGATAGATAGATAGATAGATTTTTAGATATTGTTGACATACTCATGTCCCAAACAAGGAGGAACATTAGTGATGATGAGATACAATGTATTCTATATCAGGATTTGGATGATGATTTCACTGATGATATTAGTAGTGATTCTACATCAGACAGTGATGGTGATGACACTGATAGTGGCGATGCTTCACAACTTGAGACTGCAGAGGAGCCAGATGATAATCTGTCAAGTTCAGAAGTTGATGGCAGTGATGACAGTGCTCCAGTTGGGTGGTTGAGTCATTCTCTAGTTAGTGGAGAATGGCTGCCATTTACTGAAGACACAGGGGTCAATGTACTGTTACAAAATCCTCACGACCCACTGGAGATTTTGATGTATTTTGTAGACAGTGATACAACTGAACATATAGTGAGAGAAACAAATATGCTGCCAAGGTCTGTGAAGAAAAGAGAAGGAAATGGAAAATGATGAGAGAGTAGAGATCTGATGTGGAAGGAAATTAACGTTGGGGAGATGTATACCTTTTTACGTTTGGTCATTTTACAAGGCACAGTAAAGAAGCCTACAATCTACTCATACCACTCCACCAACCAGATGCTTGCAACACCCTTTTTGCTGTTAATGAAATATAGCAACTGTTCCACACTGCATTAGAGTCTATGTATAGATTATGTTAAAACCTTACAAGTGGTAGAGTCTATATACAGATTATGATAAAAACCTTGCATAATGTGGTGTAACTACATTTATGTTCCAATCCCGTGGTCGGGGGCATGTATATAAAGGTAATTTTTTTTTTTTTTTTAGGTGCTTCTCAGCAAATGATGCTGCTAGCTAAGGGTTAAAAGACTGGAGGTCACAGGCAGTAGAAAATACAGACAGAGGAATGCAATTCCAGAGTTGACCTGTTGCATATATGAAGGACTGGGAGTAATGGTTCACTATTGCATTAAAGAGCTGGACAAAAAAGACCTGTGAGTTTGCTGCCAGATGCGTGCTATGTGCCTGATGTAGTGCTGAAGGGATGCAAACAGACAGTTCAGGGGAGCAGTGACCATTGAAGTAGTGATAGAAAAGGGATAACAATGCAACAGTGTGGTAAAGAGACAGAGGTTAAAGAGAGCCTGTATGAGGAGAGTTAATGAGACAAAAAGCCTTTGACTCCACCTTGCTGAGAAAAGTTGTATGTGGGAAGCCACCTCACTTCCTTGCTCTAAAGTAACGGGGATTCATTAATATTTTATATATAACCATAATACAGTAACATCCATCAACTGCATTTTTACCATCTGCTGGGTGTCTATTGCAAATATAATCAAAAGACAGTAAGTAGTGCTCCAGCAGCGAAACACATGCACAAACACACCACACAATCATCTACGTACAGTACAGTATTTCATAATTATTAGTAAGTGGGTCCTAGGGAAAAAAACTTACTCCTGCGGCCGACGAAGCCAGAGACATCCGCCTGAGGAACCTTAGCCTTGATCATCTTGGCCAGCTCCTCATAGCGGGGGCCGTAACCTCATCCACCACTGAAGAGAAAATTAATGCGACTGCTAATTTCTATGCATGGAAAAATTAATGGAACCTTAAAAAGTATTTGCAGATCATAAATTGTACCTAATGACAGAGCATAGGAATATGCAACCATAAATTCAACTGACTGAGGGCTCACATTTATCCAGGATCCAAGGGGTGGTTGGGGTTTGTTGCTCATGTAATGCCACTCAGGGATGAGAGAGGCTGGTCACTCTCATCTTAAATGTCAGGACCAACTTGCCTAGTCCCGGGCTCCTATGCTCCTCATGGGGCAACATAGGATTGGATGATGATGACAATGATGATGATGATATAAACAAAAATAAATATAAACTATATTGTATCACAGGTACAGTAGTATGAGATCCTTCTATAAAACCTGATATGATTTTCATATGCTGAAACACTGTTACTGATGGGGGAAAGCAACTATAGTCTGTTTTTTAATTTGGGAAACTGCTAAACTCTCAAACCTTGATAATTAAGTTGTGATTGGATGAAATTTGATAAACCTTAGTCCTGAGGAAGGAATGATTGTCCTTGGTTACAAGTTCAATCATCCATCTAATCAGACTACTGTACATTCAACCATCAATCAAGCTGCAAGCAGTTACAGATCTGTATCAGATGAAAACAAACCGACTACTCATTCTCATATTGAAGTGTCTGGATTAGGTGGACTTGCTATGGGCACTTATGCATCTGATGGGGCAGTAAAACACTGAATGATAGATAGCCAGATTTAAAGAAAAAAAGCATTTTGTAACATCTAGAAAATTAGAATGTTGATGTCACTTGAGCACAGTGTATAATACACTGTATATCTTCTGTAACAGTCTGTATGTACAGTTACGGTATTACTCCAAATTAGGTCCACTGCAGGACCAGAACCCCACAGAAGGAGAGTGATAACCTAAATCAACCCTTCAAGTAGTTTGTGAGGGGAATGAATTTTTAAAGAACAGCAGTTCAACTAACGATTTCTTCCCCATGTCTCTAAGTTGGAAGGAAATGTTGGAATATGGCCGTTAAGTGATCTCTGCCATCTGGGATCGACTCCTTGAGAAGGGTCTCACCTCTGAATCCCTCAAATCCATCCAAAACCACAGACACTGCACCATCATTGTTGGAAGAATTCAGCTCTGGTGTGTAATAACAGGATTTTCAGCTGAAAAATCAGCGATAATGGCAAAGTGTAAATTTTCATCTTACAGTGATACCAAAAACTGCTATAACCAAGGAATCACTGGGTACTGGCAACGGAAGAGAAATGAGGATGATGTAGAAGTGGTCTTGTATAGAGGTGGTCTTGGCATTGAAGTGGTCTTGACTGGTCAGCTGGTTGAAAGGCTTGACCCAGGATGGGGTGAAAGGTTGACATCAATAAGAAGTTCTTGAATTATTCATGCCATACAACCAAATATCTAACCTCACAATAGTAGAGGGAAAATAGGGGATGGAAGAAACAGAAATACAGTATTAAGAAGAGAGGTACCATATGACAGTAGAGAACAATAAGGAGAGAAAGACTGGAGACAAAATGAGTCCCCTTTTAATCACCTCTTACAACAAGTAAAGATACTGGGAAGAAAGAATGTTGCCTCCCTTGCATTATTTTACAAATACTTTCATGGCAAATGCTCAGATGAAGTTGCAGCCATTGTGCCACCTTTCCACACTTTCCCCCCGTGCTACACAGGCATATGGTAGCATCCATGAGTGGACTGTCACACTGCCATATTGCAGAACTTCTGCCTATCAGAATTCTTTTATTCCACAAACTGCATGTCTTTGGAATTTGCTTCCCCAGGGTGGCTTCCTCCCAAACTTCAACCTACGGCTGTTCAAGTCCAAAGCCATGTTTTCGCAACATTAAAAGTCAAGATATTTTGACTAATCTTGATATCATATACTGCCTATCCTGCTGATACTCATTTTTGTGAGCACCAAAGTCAAATCAATTTTGGATTCTGAGCATGACTAGTCAAGATCAGTCAATGTTCCTCCCGAGGCATTTTGACTGATACAGTACTGACTTTCCAATTTGTAAACAAACCCAGAGCTACTGAAGTTGAGCCAAATTTGATAGAGAAAAAAGGGCTTATGGCCTACTGAGAAATAAAAGTGGTCCCATGCAAGGTTACCAGGTATCTGACATGGAGAACCCAAATTTGCTGTCAGCTGACACTTGTGGTGTGCCTTCTAGCAGCAACTTTTGTAAAAGTTATTCATTTAAGCACACTGAAACATAAAAGTGGTCCCATATAAGATTATTTGACATGGCTAGTTACCTTTTACTGCAAACTGTTTGAAATAAGAGCCTCATCATAAGTTCCAGAGCAATTCTACTTGTTTTTCCCTAATACTATAACAACGAGAGGGAATTGCGGCTTTTGACAATTTTACCTTGTGTCAAACAAAAATGGTACTGGTACAACTGCCCTTTCATCTGACACTAAATTATAAAGCTAAAACCCCATCTGGTCAGTCCCATGATGAATAATATCATTTAATTCCTCTACTTGCAGAAAATCTCTCAAGGCAGCCATAGAGCATGAATGACTGTTTACAGCTGGCACTGAGGTAAAGGCAGTACAATTGCCGAACCATTTCCGTGACACTCACCTGCAATGCAGTATCAGTTAAAATGGATATCAAGATGATCTTGACACGAAAATATTGTGAAAATGCGACCTGTTACAGATTTTTTATGAATGGAGGACACCTGTAATCAGTTGTATGGACTATTATTTATTTTTCTTTGTTTTTGTTTAAAAAAAAAAAAGTATTCTATCCCCCACTCCCTGAGAGGGGGCTCAAGGTTGGAAAATAAAAATTTTATTGGATACCCAGACTGGTGGCCACATATGTTTTCCTTGCAGTGTTATTTGCCTCTGGAATTCTCCAACATTAACTAAACTGACTGCAGTACACAATTTAAATTTGGATAATTAAGGAGACATAGGACAACCAAGTATTTTCTGAATGCATTTTCTTGATTCAGTGCTTTTTATTTCTTTTAAAAGTGGTAAGAAGCACTTTAAAAAGCAGTGTTTGTTAACAGATGGATGCCAACTTGTGGTGCACAAACACTGACTGACACCATCTTAGAAATCAATTTTTTTACTGAAATGACTTATCAGTGCCTATTTATCCAAATCTAAATTTTCAGAACATAACCCAGCATTATTTACCCTAACCTATTTTATGCTAACTTAACCAATTTTATGCTAACCTCATCAGACTTACCTAACCAATCCCTTATGTAATCACATTTTCCCTGTTTTCTAATGGATCCTCTTACCTGAAAATGCACCTCTGTACAATTTTAGTCACTGAATCAGTTCAAAGGAAGGTAAGAAAAAATAAAATAAAATGATAAAGGTGGTCCTATGTTTCCTGAAGGATTACCGAGATTTGAAAACCCAACCCCCATTTTTATTTTCTAACAATTTTCAGTACTTGCTTAAACGATTCATGCCCACTTCCATCCAGTTACCTTGCTTCCGGGTGTATGCGCGGCCCTACCAGGTTAAGATTTGCCAGGTAAGATAAGCATAAGGCAAATGAGAAAACAACTGCTTGATGAAGCAACAAAAGTAATTGCTTGATGAAAAGAAGTCAGAAGAAATAAGTTGACAATAACTTTATTACCACATACCTTTACTGCTCATCTTCGGGAGTGCTTTCGTAAAAGAAGTCTCACTTCGAAATGACTAAGCACATTCATTCTTTTATATAATTTCCCTTGATCAAAGACTTTTTGGATTATTGCCATGTTAATAGTATTCGTCCATAATTCAACTTACCAATACTCAACCACCACTTTCACCATGACGTTGGTAACAGCAAAAATTTACTCCCCACGGACTGCTCTACCACGCTGATCCCGCCTCTGCACTCAAGAGTACTGGGCAGGTGCAGCGGGCCGGCCTCAGTGACCGTGTCATCTCCCAGCCTCCATCCACCAAGTGTTTCTAGTAAAAGTTAACAATTACTCTGCGAATCTTAAAAAGCGCCACCTTAGCGCTCCCAAAGGACTAACTGACAATGTCGTGTAAAGTATACAGATGGTGATGGTTTTTACCAAATACCTCCTACAGCAAAAAAATACACATAAAGAAGGATGTGATCGAGATAGGATGGCGGCGCATATCTGACTCGCAATAGGATCGGAGCCTTTTGAGAATAGTGGACTACGGAAGGGTAGCTTCAGCCTGCAGTCCCCCGACCTTGGGCCACAAGATCAAAATTGCCGAGTTTAGCCATTGCCTGACGCCGCATCCTGTGAGGGATGGCGTAGACATGGACTGTTTCCAGGCCACAAAGACACTGAGGCTGAAATTAGTAGTTCTCAGGATAAGGTATGAAGGATATATTAATTGAAATGTTGATTGTTAAGTTCAGAATTTCAATTTCCTGCAGGTGTATTGTATGCAGTGGCCAAAGACTGTCCACATTGTGATGCTAGAAATGCTGCAAGTTAGGATTCGGAGTTTTGTCACAGTATAATAGCATCTGGTTATTTTGAGATATGTTTGGTTGGGTATCGTCGCAATGATTTTAACATGGGAAGCGAGATAATGAACTAAATTATTCCCCCGCCCTTTAGCTGCTAATACCTGTTTATGTGAGTACAGCGGATCATAATTATATATTTTGCTTGTTATACCTCGGTATTCTAGTATGTCATTTACATTTTTATCCCGTTTCGTTAATATGAGCACCTGTCTTCTGATAATTTGTCATGGAGATAAGTCCTCTCAATGAGTAGACCAACATATTTCAGTATCACTCGGGTGGGAGTTGGGAGTGTTATGATGGCGGCTGGATGGTGACACAACTTATTGACAGTTACTATCAGTGATGCAGTGTTTCCTACATCACATTTAAACGAAGAAAACTCTCTCAGAATGTTTATAAAATTATATTTACACCACTTGAAGATAATAAGATAAATGGATACCACCTTTTGTTATATTGTGTGAATCCCATGCAAATTCTTCTCTTAGATCACAACCTCATAGTTCATATCAACGCAGACACCACATCATATATGAGCAGCATAATTTTAGGGATTTTTAACGATCATTCAGTATCAAAATGTGGATGACTTAAATCGTTTACATAACCTGTACTTACTGCCGTCGTCCATATTGCTTATCAATAATAACAACAACAGTGACAGGGAGGTGGTGAAAGGTTATTTTACGCGAAATATGAAGTTAATACGGGTGACAGTACTCCTTCTGGTGACCCTTATATTGCCAGGGTGCCAAGGGTCAGTGTCACTAGGAGCCACCGTATTTGGCATCACAGGGGCAGCACTGTATGCCAGTTTCGATAAACTTCGATGTACATTCTACGAGTGTTGTTCACCAAAGTCTGACTGGATCAAACCAAACATAACAGGTAATCAGCCATCAGATTTCCCTCAAATGATACATTGTTATTTTCCACGTATGACCATCGATACTGGTTTTTTTTCTTTTTTCTTTTTTTTTTTTAATTTTAAATTTGGGTCAGCGTTTGGTTTCGCTCAGACTAATTGTTATATAAAATTTGCTATCATTATACTCCATTTCACGAAGTCTGGCACAATCAGTGATGTTCTCAATGCCTGTAATGTTGATGTAAATCCTCTGCACTAGGTAAACCTGTATTTATTATCTTGAGAACCAATATATAAAGGCAGTACAAAAAGGTATATCCATTACTGAGGACCTCTATCAATGCTACAGGTGTTGAGGACTTCATTGATGGTGCCAGACTCGGTGAAATGGAGTATAGTAGTTCATAGGGTAAATTTTTGCAATAATACTGTGCCACATCGGCGTGGCCTTTCCATACTTATTGAAATTGGTCTCATAGGTTACTTGTTATGCTACGTAGAATACCTTAGATATCAGACGTTTTTTAAATTTTACTTGTGAAATCCGTAGACTTCTTTGTACAGCACACAGGTAAACATATACTTCAAGCAGTGGATGCATCTTACCGAATCATTTCTTCTTCCTGGTAGTCTGTTGTATTTTTCTTATTATTTCGGGGGTGGTAAATGTTTCTTGTTGAACCTGTATCCCCACTGTTTTTAGCAGTTCTGCTGTGACAGCTTATGTTTGATTTGTCAGCTTGATGATGAAAAGGACTGTCCTAACCTAGTTCTTTAACTAAACCTAATCAAACCTTGCTTAACTTTACCTAATAATTTAACCTAACTTTCTAGCAAGGAAATGGGAAACGAAATCTACTTTTAAGTATGTCTGGGTAAGTTTCTTTTAATACGCCAGAAACAAATAATTGTAGGTACTGCCTAAGGAAAATGATAAAAACGGGAAATCATTCAGCAGGAAAAGATAATTTACCACCCTGAAAATTGTCAGAAGAATACAGAAAACAAACTGGAGGAATATGAATTGAATTGGTAAGGTCTCTGGTGCTTAATGTAAAGCGTACATTTACCTTTACACGTACACTGTCATCTCAACGAAGTTACCACCTAGAGCAAAACTTGCTGCCAAACTCTTGAAATACATGTCATACCTTGGGCATAATTTCATATTCTGTACTGATATGTTAGGTGTAGATAATTTCAGTTGATTAAGTTAGAATAGGCTAGGTTAGGACAGGATAGGGTAGGGGAGGCAGTAGCTCAATCGGTAGAGAGGTGGCCTGCAGTCCTATTGGACTCTGGTTCAAAACCCTGCTGGGGCAGGGAACAGTTTATGGATTTGAATTTCATAGAAAGTAGACTTTACTGATCTACCAGAAGACCCACCAACATGTTGTAAAAACACCCCCACTAATACCAGTACACCAGTCCTGTATGAGACTGCGCTAGCATGTGTCCAATATGGATGGTGGATGTTAGCGTCGAAGTGGTGACATGTGGAGATGTAGGAGGACTACCTGGCCTTGGGGATAGGCCCTGAAGCCTTTGCCCAGAGTCGGACATGTAAAAAAATACTGTAAATCAATAATAAGAAAAAATTTTAGATTATCAATCCCACAAGGGGAGGCCACAAACAAATCGCTTCCATGTTGCCCTGCCCCTTGCCATTTTGCTGCCCTCCTCCTCAACTTATGTTACCCCTCCCCTCTCTCATATACTACCCCATTCCATCCTTCCATCTCATCCTTGATCTCCCCTCTCCCTCTCCACCCTTCCATCTCACTTACACTCTTCTCATTTGTCTTTCACCCTCTATCCTCACCTTATGGCCTAACCACCTCAGTGTAGACTATTTCTCCTAATGCTTTCTATCACATATCATAATGCTCCTTCATTTCTTCATTTGTCAGTCTGTCTCTCCATGTAATTCCACATTGTTCATTTGTTTGCTTGTTTTTGAAGGCTCCAACATGCTTGCATGTGTTGCCCTTGGTCACCTACTGGCAGCTTTCCATGCTGCTCGATCGCTGGCAGCTTCCCTATTCAGTCCCTTACCCCTGAGGTCACACTCAGTGACCTCGTCCCAGGTCTTTTTCAATCTGTCTCTCACAACCCTTCCTCTAACATTAATACTTCTGACTTTCTGCTCCCAGTTATCTTCCCCCATCCTCTTCACATGCCCAAATCATCTCAGTCTACCTCTCCTCATCACAGCACCAGTAAACTCCAGTTCCATCCTACCTCTCAACTCTCCCATCATAAACCTAGCCCCCCCACGCCTCACACTCAGGGATGCACTGCACATCCACCTAATCATTGTCATTTCTGTACATTTGAGCCTGTGAATATCCTCTTCCTTTACTGTCCAGGTCTCACTACCATACAGCATTACACCTCTAACACATGCCGCATACAAAGATTCTTTAGCACGGAGGGAAAGCCCTCTCAATGTCAGCAGAGGCAACAGCTCCCTGAACTTCTTCCAACTACTCCTCACAGTAGCCACAGAGCATGCTCCAACCCCACCTCCAACACATAACATATCTCCCAAATACTGTAACAAAACTCTTTCACACACTCAAGAGACTCACCAACAGGTTCAGTCCTTTCACACCTGACAATCACCACCTGCTCTCCCCAACACACCATACATATGAAATCAGCATTATCTCGCAGTCTACCCCTAAAACCATTATCTCTTATACACCCATTTATCACAGACACTGAACAATGTGGACTTGCTTCCCTTGCCCTTGAGGCAGCTTGCACATGGCCACTCTCCCTTTCCTTTGACAGTACCACCACCAGCCATAGATACCATTACTTTGTTTTATCTGCATTTACTCTTAAGCCCTTGTGCCCCATATCATCTCTCCACTTCTTAAATCTCTCCTCTGCCTTCCTTTCATGCTCTGCAGTCAACACCAAATGATCAGCATATATCTCCCACGGGAGTCCATTTCTGATGTCACGTGAGAGGGCGTCAATTACCATGATAAACAGCAAGGGGTTCAAAACTGACCCCCTGGTGCACACCAACATTGATGGAAAACTCATCATTCAAATTTCCATTCACTCTTAACTGAGTATGAGCACCCACATATATGGCCGTAACGACCTTAGCCAGCCACTCTTCGATCCCAGGCTTCCTCATTGCCTACTTCACCACCTCTTTAGGGACATTGTTAAAGGCTGTCTCCAAATCAACAAAAACAAAGTACAGTTTCCTTTTCTTTCCTATGGTATACATTTTTCCTGAAGCTGTCAAACAATGAATATGGCATCGGTGGTCCCTTTGCCTGGCATAAACCCAAGCTGCATCTCATCAATATTCATTCTTTCTCTAATCATACCTTCATAATCCATTCATTCACTCATTACATTGATACATCTATCTTTATCTACAGTATCTATCTATTAAAGCTTGTTTACAGTACTACACCCATTTTCAGCACTTAACAATGCCCTAGACACCCATCTCCATGGACAACACTTGGTGCGAGATGTGGTTTCAAGAGCACTGTTGGGCCACCTGTCTAATGATGACCCAGCTAAGGTAAGGTCTTACATGTTCTGCACTGTAATCTTTGATAACAGCTAGTTTGGCTCATGGATGATAATGACTTGAGTAAAAGTAATTCTAGTTGATTGGGATTCACTTTGATGTACTGTACTGTATTACAGCCCCTTTCAATTTAAACGTTAACAGCATTCCTCTACCCGCTGTCAAGTGGGGATACTGCCTGGCCCCACCTGACCCCCCCTCCCCCCACACGCCATTTTCTCGGCAATTCACATGTTAGCAGTGACCTGGCCAGTAAAGACATGTCACACCACAGTCTCTCCAATGACAAAATTCAGAGTGAAAGTGATTCCTGAGGTGGAGGACAAAGGAATAAACAAGCTAGAGGAAAAAACAAGAAGTTATGAGGTGGCAATGCCATAAAGGAAGGTGCCATATGTTGATGTGTTTGGTGAGTGAACAACACTTATATCATCTATATTATTGTGTGAAAACCAATATACTCTTGTACTACGTATAAATTCATACCAAATAAATAAATAAATACGTAATTTAAAGTGGCTTGAAGTAGTTAACCCTCCCATATTTCGTTTTCTTTGAAGCCAGGTACCCTCAGAGAGATTGGAAAGGTAAGGGTGACTCTCACGTGTAGCAACATTTATAAGCTCATGAGGGCAATTTCTCTATGAATTTTCGATGTTTCTCACCAAAAGCAGAGGTTTGAGCCAATAAATTTTTTTCCCAAAATTGGTCGGGATTGGGGGGCAGAGGTGGAAAATCAGTTGGGACGTGACGGGTTAATGTTAATGTACAGCATGTTCTCAAACCTGCTCAAGTCTGCAGCACACCAAGACAAATAAAGTATTACCATATTATGAAATATTTATGAAATTCATCTCTCTCTCTAATGCATAATTATACTGTATACACACACACACACATACACACACACACATGTATGTCCATCCATCCATTTTCCAATCCTTTGTTGCCCCACAGAGGAGCGTAGGAGCCCAGGGCTAGGCAAGTTGGTCCTGACATTTAAGATGAGAGTGACCAGCCTTACTCATCCCTGAGTGGCATTACATGAGCAATAAACCCCAACCACCCCTTGGATATACAGTAAAGCTTTACCAGCTCAATCCGATTGGAGCGCCGTAATTACCCACAAAACCACAAGGCACCAAAATTTGGTTATATGGTTACCACCCAGCGTAGTAAATGGTTTCTTGGTGTACAGGAAACCATTTGGCTTGTCACTCAGTGTAGAATCACCCACAGGCAGAAGGATGAGGAAAGAATGAAGGAAAGAAAGGCAGAAGAGGGAGTGTAAAGTCACCCGTAGGCAGAAGGACAAGGAAAGAAAGACAGAAGAGGATTGAAGGAATGAAGGATAGAGGAGAGGAAAGGGCAGACACCCGAGAGCAGCACTACATCGAGTCTGTATGATTAATAAATATATTTATATGTACATGTACTGTGTATATACTGTATTCTTTTGTTCACTTTGCTGCTATACTTCTCTCCTGGATAAAAGTGAAAGAGGAAGTTGACAGCATAACTTGATGTGTTGCTGCCTACAGTATACATGTGTGTGTGTGTGTGTGTGTGTGTGTGCAGTACTTGAGCTGGTGAAGCTCAAGGTTATGAAGGAGTCCATGGAGGATGTGCGTATGGTGTGAGGAATGCGGAAGGGGAAAGAATACTCGAGTTTGGGGAGGCTATGGGCATGATTGTGTGCAACACACATTTTAGGAAAAGAATCAGCCGGTTGATTACGTACGAGTCCGGGGGAAATAGTAGTCAGATAGATTATTTTCTGGTCAGGAGGGTTGATAGGAGATTAGTGAGGGATGTTAAAGTTATAGGAAGCGAGGAGTGTGTGCAGCAGCACAAACTGTTGATTTGTGACATGGTGCTTAAGGAACGAGTGATGAGAAGGAGGACATATGTACCTAGGAGGAAAATATGGAAGCTGGGAAACCAATCAGTAAGGGATGCCTTTTATAGTGAGATGAGGAGAGTGGTGGCTGAACAGGAAGCCATAGATAGAGGCGTTAATGAACAGTATAGAGCCCTTAAGAACAACCTCTTGAGAGTTACCGATGCAATATGCGGTTGGACAAGAGGCCCACCAAGACATAAAGTAACTTGGTGGTGGGATGAGGGTGTAGAAGCTGCAGTTAAGGAGAAAAGAAGGCTTTTCCGGGAATGGAAGAATGGTGGTAACAGGGAGGAGTACTTGGCTGCCAAGCGCAGGGCTAGAAGAGAGGTATACAGGGCGAAGTCTGAGTCACAGAGACTTTTACTTGATAATCTAAATCATGGAGAAAGGAAAAATATGATTTTTAGGGTGGCAAATCAGGTGAAGAGGGATAATCGGGACATTGTAGGTGAGCAGTGTGTGAAGAATGATGATGGAAGGGTAGTGGTGAACAGTGAGGATATTAAAGATGCATGGAGAGAGCATTATAGCCG
>JAGKTI010007655.1:23661-36147 GCA_018397915.1 Birgus latro | reverse complement strand
AGGATGGAAAGCTGTTGACAGGGAGAGCTGGAGCTCCCGTCTCATCAGCCCTCGAGACTAGTTCCTGACCATCCCCTTTTGCTGAACTTTTTCAGTGTTTCAGTAACACAGTGAGTAGGCCAGCATGCTCTCCAGTTTAAGTTTCTCTAACTGTCAACACCAGTCTACATGGACAGTACACACTATACTTCCTTCTCTAAATTAAAAAAGAAAAATGGCGCACATGAACCATATCTCGGAGTCCCAGGGGGGGAGGGGGGGAATACATGCCCCCACCATCCGCCCCTCTCCCGGTGACAACTCAATGAGTTGCCTGGAACCACTTTCTGACTCACTTCTTCATTTCTGCAACATCCGCGGCCTTTCTTCTAACTTTCTCTCTGTTGAACGCTACCTCTTCTCTAAACCTCACCTTCTCTTTTTAACCGAGACTCAGCTGTCTGAGGCAACTGAAAGCAAACACTTTCTCCATATTTATTTCAAAGCCAAAGGTGGCTGTTGTGCCTATGTATGCAACGACTTATCTTGATCTCGTGTTCCTAACATGATTCTTCTGAATTAACTACTCTCTGGCTTCGGCTCTTCTGTCATTCTCTGACTAAATATATCTGCGCTCTTTAATTATCCCTTAATTCTACCGACTATCAAAACTTCATCGACTGTCTTACGCCTACGATGGAACATATTCTATCCATTTCTCCTTTCTCTAAAATCTCCATTCTAGGAGATTTCAATGTTCACCACCACCTTTGGCTCTCCTCTCCCTTCATTGATCCACCTTGTGATCAAGCCTGCATCTCCACTATCCTTAATGACCCAGAGCAGATTCTACAGCACCCCACCTGTATCCCTGACCACCTTGGAGAGAGCTCCAACATACTTGACCTCTTCCTTACACCTAATCCTTCTGCTTACACTGTTAATCTTTTCTCTCCGTTGGGCTCCTCCAATCACAACCTTATTACTTTAACCTGTCCTATTGCTCCGGTATGGCCTGTGGACCCTCCAAAGAAACGTCGACTGTGGCACTTTGGAGCTGTGGATTGGGAAGCCCTCAGGCAGTACTTCTTCGATTTTCCATGGAATGATTATTGCTTCCATGGCTTGGAGCCATCTGAGTGTGCCTTGCGGATTACAGAGGTTATTCTCTTAGGCAAGGAAGCATACATTCCTTTCTCATATCCTATGACTAATGCAAGAAGCCTTGGTTTAATCACGCTTGTTCTAATGCTGTCCGCAACAAGGAAAGGGTATATAAAAAGGTACAACCCACCCCTGAATCACATCTTTTTTATGTTTTTGCTCAGAATCGTGCTCTGTTCTTTGCCCTGCTAAAAATAATTCATCTGTATTAAATGCTCTTAACTCTCCAACTCAAATTCTTCCTGCTCCTTCTGGCACCTTGCCAAAAACCTTTCTGACAGCTTTACCTCATCATCCTTCCCTCCTCTTTTGTACTCTGATGGCTCTGTAGCTATTTCTTCTAATGATAAAGCGGATCTCTTTGCTCAGACTTTGTCCTCCAATTCCACCTTAGATGATTCCGGTGCTGTTCCTGCATCACTTCCCCCCTCTGACTTCCTCATGGCTAACTTTAAAATTTCATCAGCTGATGTATTTTCTGCCATCACTGGTCTCAATAATAACAAGGCATATGGGCCTGATGGAATCCCTCCTGTTGTTCTCAAGAACTGTTCTTTTGTGCTTACACCCTGCCTAGGTAAACTCTTTCGCCTTTGTCTTTCAACTTATACCTTTCCTTCTTGCTGGAAGTTTGCTCTCATTCAGCCAGTCCCAAAGAATGGTGACCATTCCCAACCCTCTAACTATCGTCCAATTGCTTTAACATCCTGTCTCAAAAGTTTTCGAGTCTATTCTTAACAGAAAAATTTTAAAGCATCTTTCATATCACAGCCTTCTTTCTGATCGTTAGTATGGGTTCCGTCAGGGACGCTCCACTGGCGATCTTCTCACATACCTTTCAGTACTTTGGCGAAAGCTTTGCCACTGTATTTGACATCTCAAAGGCTTTCGATCGAGTCTGGCATAAATCTTTAATTTCAAAACTGCCCTCTTACGGTTTCTATCCTTCTATCTGTGCCTTCATCTACAGCTTCCATTCTGTTCGTTCTATAGCCGTTGTTGTAGATGACCATCGTTCTCCTAGATCTGTCAACAGTTGTGTTCCTCAGGGCTCTGTCCTATCACCAACTCTCTTCCTTTTATTCATCAATGATCTTCTAAGCTGTACGTTTAACCCTATTCACTCATTTGGTGATGATTCCACCCTTCACCTTTCCATTCGGTTCTCGCAACGTCCATCTCAGCAGTTACTTCAACAAACAAAGGATGACTTGGCTCGTATCTCTGACTGGGATAAAAATTATCTTTTTTTTTTAATGCATCAAAGACTCAGTTTCTACACCTATCAATCCGACAAAATCTTCCACAGGAATACCCACTAATGTTTAATAATAGCCAGCTCAATCCTGCATCATCCTTGGACATGCTTGGGGTTTCATTCACTCGGGATTTTTCTTGGAACGATCATATTACATCTCTTGTAAAATCTGCTTTCAAGAGATTAGGTGTGCTAAGCCGACTCCGAACCTTCTTTTCCCCTGCACAGCTGTTGACTTTATACACAGGTTTTATTCACCCCTGTGTAGAGTACATGTGTGGGGAGGCTTCCCACATGCAGCTCTTCCCAATAGTGTGGAGTCAAAGGCTTTTTTCTCATTAACTCTTCTCTTACTGGCTCCCTTCAATCTCTGTCTCTTCATCGCGCTGTTGCCTCTTTATCTCTTTTCTATCGCTACTTCCATGGTCACTGCTCCTCTGAACTGTCTGCTTGAATCCCTCCACTTCTACGACGTGTGCATAGCACCCATCTAACAACAAACTCTCATCCCTTTTCTCTCCAACTCTCTTATGTAGGAGTTAACCTATACTCCCAGTCTTTCATTTATGCAACAGGTCAGCCCTAGAACTGTCTCCCTCTGTCTGTATTTCCTACTTCCTATGATCTCCAGTCTTTCAAACGCAGCGTGTCCAGGCATCTCGAAATGAACGGATCTTGAATTTGGCTCTCTTTTGCATTGTTTTTGTGTTTTTTCTTGGAAGGAATTGTTTTGCGGACTCCTAGCCTTTGGTTCCTTCTTCCTCACATAAAAAAGGAAAATGTCTATGTAAAGTTATTTTCCTTCTCCAGGATGTATACGTTTTACCCCGCATTTGTTTGTTTGTTTGTCTGAATGTCTGTCTGTTAGCAGGATTACTCAAAAAGTTATGAACGGGAACTGATGAAATTGTGTGGAAAGGTGGGCCATGTGTCAAAGAAGGAATGATTAAATTGTGGTTTGAATCCGGATCCAGATCCGGATCCGGATCATCCAGCACAATATATCCAAAACGTCTCAATGAATTTCAATAAAATTTTGTGGAAACGTGGGCCATGGACCAAGAAAAAAATTGATTAAGTTTTGGAGTGGATCCGGATCTGGATCCGGATCCGGATCCTTTTTAATGGCATTGGCGGGGGTATGCGCTCTCTGAGGGCTTTCTAGTTATACGTAATATAACTCTCATTTCAGATTTATGGGTTGACAATGCCTCACAGATGTGTGAATGATCCTAGTGGTTTCTGTTATAATTATATATGGAAATTTCACTCCAGAGAAGCAGAAACAGAAGACCACGTCCTTTGTGTAACCATACCTTAATACTGTTACCATACCATGGTAATTTCTTAACCTTGCAGACTTGAATGAAAATATGCATGTGTCTAGTAGTGTGTAGGTATAACAGAATATGTAACTAGTGTGTAAGTGTATCAGAGCTTGCCTATGTGACCATTAGTGCAAGTCTCGGCAACTTTGGAAATGTGCTGAAGATGGCAGCTGGCTCCCTGCACCACTCCTGCACCCAGTTGAAGGGCTAACATAGAATGGGTTTTACCTGTGTTCGTCTTCTCCAGATGACCTCTCGTTTAAAACTGCTTCAAGACTATTGGATAACTCCTAATTGGATGTAAGATGTGGAACAAACTGGTGACTAGTGGTGAGTCAGATCGCAATCACGTTGTCTATGTATATTCTCAGTACAGTTACCCCTTGGCCACACCTTGCCTGCCTCCTGTGCCGGTGCTCTGTTCCTGCCCACTCTCCACCCTACCGCACCACTGACTGTTCATCTGGCTGGTGGTTCGGGCCCCTACGTATTTTTGGTGAGGTCCTGCAATAGTAAGTTCCTGACCTCTACCGCTGTGACGATCTTCGACCCCATCAACCCTCATCTGCAGCTGCACTGGCACGCCACCAGTAAGCCATTCCCTAACCACTACCAGCTCTCACTCTAGTCCTGTTTTAGAAAATTATAACCATTAAAACAGTTAAGCTACTCACCCCAACCAGCACGCTACCACACCCCACCACAGCTTGCTATATCAGCCCCCAGCCAGCCGCCGCCCTAGCCAGCCAGTCCTGCTACCCCCGCCAAGCCCCCATCTCACCACCCCATGACTCCACCTCCTTCACTGGGTCCATGGAATGTAGCCAACCAGCGAAGTCCACGTCATCGTTGCTTTCTCCAGCCAACACCTTCATTGCGATCATCTAGTGCTCCTGGCATTCCCCCCTCTCTTTCCAACCAACGTCTCAGTTTTCTCTGCGTGGGAGGAGCTCGCCGCCACAATCTACTGTAGTTACTCCTCCAGTCAACTTCTCGTTTTCTTCAGCGACATTTCGATAGTTAGTATACAGTATATATACATGCTATTTCATTTTATCTACCCATACCTTCACTTTCTATTGAATCCTTTCTTTACAGATTGTGATTCATATTACCATTCATCTGCTTTCATTTACTACGTCGCATTCTCAGATTCTTATTAATCAATCTCCCCCTTCATTCATTCATTATTCTCCTCTCTCACTTCATTCATTATCCGTCCAAGCCATTTTATTTCCGACACGATTTCATTACGCATATTCCCCTTCACCTTCATTGTAATAATTCATAATCGCGTATACCCCTCATTGTCTATTAATCATTTTCATTCACATAACTATTAATGTAAATTTTCTTACTTTACTACATGACATACTTCCTGAAATTTAATCTCTCTCCTGTTCGCCAGCAGCTTGAGACTGAAAGTGAGGAGGTTGATCTCTATCTGTCTATCTATTGCCAGGCGGCTCAATCCTGTAAGGGGTGGCCACAGACAAATCGCCTCCATGTCGCCCTGTCCAATGCCACTTCACTGCCTTACTACCAGCTCACACCCCCCTCTCTCATATACCTCTCCACTCCATCCCTCTATCTCATCCTCGGCCTCCCTTTCCTTCCCCCCTCTCCACCTCACTCGCATACACTCTCCTTGCTAGTCTGATGCTCTCCATCCTCTCCACATGGCCAAACCACCTCAGTGTATTTCTCCTAACTCTTTCTATAACATCCACACCACAGTACTCCTTCACTAACTCATTTGTCAGTCTGTCTCTCCATGTGACTCCACAGGCTCCTCTCAAATAACTAATTTCCACTGCTCTCACTCTTGACTTGTGTCCTTCCAGCAAGATCCAAGCTTCACCTCCATACTTTAGAATTGGTATCACAATACTGTCATCCAATGACTTTTTTTCCTTCCATGCTCACTTCCCTGTTCCTTAGCACTGCTTAAAAAAAACAGCATCCTTCCTTCCTTGTTGTACTCATTCAAGCCATTCATTCTATAAACTTCCATCTTTACTCATCACACTACCCACGTACTTAAACGCACTCACATTTTCCATTTCCTCCTCATCCAGCCTCAATGTACATTCAGCGATTTCACTTCTCTCAAAGACCACAACTTTACTCTTCCCTACACTGACCTTTAGATTAAGTTTCTTCTACAATTTTCCAGATTCATTCACCAAGCCTTGCAGTTCCCCTTCATCTGCACTTAACAATACAGTATCATCTGCAAAGAACAGTAAAACGAGATTCCAAACACTGCCCTCTCTTATTAGGGTCGCTCCAACATCCATTGCCCTACCTTGTATCTCTTTTATAACCCCATTCATATGCAGATTGAACAACCATGGGAAAATGACATACCCCTGTTTCCATCCAACATTCAGAGAGAAAAATTCACTCAGTTCTCTATCCACCTTTGACATAGGCTACTCTTCAAGGCATTCAACACTTTCCATTTACTCCAGATATTCTTAATACTTTCCACATTCCTTGTCTACCCATACTGTCATATGCTTTCTCCAAATCCATGAAGGCCGCATACAACTTCTTTCCCTTCTCTAGAAACTTTCCACTAAAGACCTAAGAATGAATTTCTGATCTACACAACCTCTTCCCTTCCTAAAACCTCCCTGTTCTTCTCCAACAAATTCCTCTGTTATTTTCCTTACAGTGTCAATAAGTATCCTACCATACACTTTTCCAATTACACTAAGAAGACAAATACCATTGTGATTACCACACTTCCTTTTCCTTTGTACAAGAGAATAATTCAAATCCTCCGGGACTCTACCTTCCTCCCAGGCATATCTGTACATCTTCCATATCCATTCTACTCCTATCTTTCCCCCATGCTTCACCATTCCACTACACACACCGTCAAATCCTGGGGCTTTAACCGTTTTAACTTTCTTCATTGCTTCCACTACTTCCATCCTACTGATTACCTGCTCTCTTCTCACAGCCCTCCTTCTCCCAGTCATTCCTTAAATCCCATTACTTTTATTCTCCATGTTCAACAATTCCTTAAAGTGTTCACTCCATCTGCCCTCTATTTTCTCCCTTCTCCACTAGCAATATGCCATTTTTATCTTTCACTACCCGACTTATTTCTTTATCACCCTGTCTAACACTCTTTACCTCTTTCCAGAACATTTTCTTACATTCCCCCCACTTTACACTCAAATTCCTTCCAAATTCCTCATCCACTCTTCTCTCTCTTTCTTACTAATCTTTTCACCTCTCTCCTCCTCTCTGCATATAACTCTCTCTTCTCTCTCTCAACTTCCTTCACGCCCCTGTTTTTCATCCACTCACAATATACTTTCTTCTTTTGCGACACAGCCTACGAGTATCTCACCTCTTCATTCCACCATGCTGTTCTTTGCACTTACTTTCGTCTTCTCTTCACCCCACACACCACCTCACATGCTGCACAGATTTCTTGATGTCGGTGATGTTGATCTCGGTGATGTAAATACCTTGACTCGTCTCTGTAGCAGGAAATTTTACGTGAATCCAAGCATAGCCATTCATAACACACCTACTACTGAACTCTTTCACGGATCCCTTACTACCGCTACTACTACCACTACTGCTACTAATCAAGAAAATCCAGATGATTGTCTTCCAGATAAAATAAATCAAGATACACCACTCTCTCTAAGTGATTCTCTAGAAAATCCCTCTAATCATTCTCCAGTTACTCCTTCTAATTTTTTGCTACATCAACACCACCCCAACTCCGTCACATACAGCTACCACTACTTTCTCTGCATCTCAGCCCAGTACATTACTTACTTCAACAGCTTTCCAACCTCAAACTCTCCCAGCAATGGCGAACCCGGCCCCCGCTCCACAGTCTATATTTCTGGGCAACAGTCACTGCCCAAAGTACACTGTTGAAGATAGTTGTGTGTCTATCTGCAACTTTCTCTGCGAAGTAGAAATAGATATTCATAACGGCCAACTCAACACTGAACCCATAAAGATCTTGTTCATCAAAGGCTGTTTGCATCAAGGCAAATCACACATGGGAGCTGTTTTGTGAGCAGTGTATTTTGACCACTGTACCACACTCGATGAACTCCATCAGAAATTAATACAGTTTTGTTGTTCCCATTCCAAGGCCGGGTCTCTCATCAGTTTCTCTAACCTCCTCAAACACATGAGGGAGGATATGCACATTCCTGCTAAAGAAGCAACACTGTATGAAGCAGCAGCTGCTGCATGGGCTACCAGCTCAGAGATAAGTCAGTTGTTGCTAGAAACTTCATGGGTAACTCATAGCAACGGAAATCATGTTTTTAAATTGGAAGATTTTGGCCATTTAATGAGTGACCTTAGATTTATAAATTGGCTGGGTAACAATTAGTTAGACACTGCCTTACAGATAGGTTATAAACCTGGAGACGAGTTGTTAGATGTTTCGAAGGAGATAGGGGAAAGATTAGGCTCACATGTCGCTCGGCAGGCAAGTGCACCTTGACAACTCACACCGCGGACGGAACTGTAAAAGTCTTCCACACCTCTACAGCTTCTCAGATTCCTCACGTCCGCGACCGACTACCAGAGGCAGTTCTAACAATGGTCGTTCCTATTCGCGGCGTGGATCACCAGCACTAGTTGTGACCAGTCAAATGTATGTTGGGACCAACAATCCTCGATTGTGTGCTGGCACTGTGGTACCACTGGTCATCGCGAATCAAGCTGTTATCACAAACAGGGACGGAACCACCCAGAGAGGCGACAGCACACACCTTCTCAATTGCGTCATCCTTCTTGCAAATATCGCAAGGGCTCTACTACTCATACTACTGATGAGTGCCATTACCTTGCACGCAGCAGGTCGGGGGAAGAGGAGCGTCCTTATTGGAAATATGTCACATAACAACAAAAGATCCTCCACTCCCCATTTGCCAAGTGGGGCCTCTAACTTCTTTAGGCATAGTCATTCTGGGAAGGAGTGTTGGGGCCAAGACATCATTTTTCATGGACTCATGATAAATAGTAAATCTAATATCGGAAACCACTTTAAACAGCATTAGGGGAACGATTAGAAGGGTCTGGATCCTTGAACCACCTGACATTCGCCTGTGCTGCGTGGACGACTCAGAATTTAATGTTAAGGGCAGAGTCACCTCAGAGATACAACTGATGAAGCCTTAAACCCTTTCATAGCAGAGTTTCATATCACAAATGATTTCAAGTATCCTGCAGACGTTCTGATTGGTTTACCCACCATGGCTCAACATTCCATTGACTTGATACCGGCTCGTTGTGGTATCGAGATTCAAGGTTTTTCTGTAGCTGGCATGGAGTACCCACGTCCTGTCCTTTCCCAGGCAAACCAAGCCACCCAGCCTAACGTGACCCTACCACTACTTGAGAGTAAAGAGCATTCACTGGCATCTAATGACATCGTCTTTGAGCATTCCCTAGAGGCTCATGACAACCCATCTAACAGTGACACATTAACTGAGTCAAACACTACTTATTTAACTGCCTCAAATACTTTGAATGACATTCTGTAATGCGCGGAGACGAGACGAGCGGCAACAAAACAGTGCACGATTTTGTTGCCGCATGAGTTTACTAAAGTCTCTGTTCGTGTTGTAGGTGCAAAAGAAGGAGTGGATGTACTAACATTACTAGAGATGTGTTGTGTGGATGGCTTAACATACAAGTCGGCATGGTGCATCGTGTTGAAGGATAATTGGTGTTATCTCTGCTTGTTAAATGTCACCAATGCTCCACTCCAGCTTAAAAGTGGTACAAAGATTGGGGATTTCCTGGTTTACCCATCGGCCATAAGGGTGTGCCAGGATATACCATTCTCTATAACTACTATGAATGATGATGTTACTAGTAAACCATCTGGTGTGTATGCCATAAACTCTAAGGAATCTGGTACGACCTTGTCTCACATGTATCTTCAGGTGACTTCCCGAACCTACAGTATAAGGAGGAGCTAATCAATCTTTTGCAGAATTATCGAGATGTTGTGGCCTTACCTGGGGGACCTATGGGGAGGACAGATTTAGTTAAATATCACACAGAATTAGTTCCAGGAACTCAGCCACTTTACATCCTAACATATCGATTACCCCACAGTTTGACACAATAAACAGACGAGACAGTACAGAATATGTTAGATTTGGACATTACTGAGCACTCAGTCAGTCCGTGTAATCGTCTGCTTTTCCTAGTACCAAAGAACGGAGGAGACTTCAGACCTGTAGGGGACTATCATAAGGTAAACTCTGTCACTGTACCCGATCGTTTTCCATTGTCGGTTTAAACTGATTTACTGGAATCGCTTGGTGAGAATAATGTAGTCTTGACATCCCTTGACTTACGCAGTGGCTACTGGCAAGTAGAAATGGAAGAGTCGTCTCGCCCCATATTATCACTAAGTACCCCATCCAGCCATTTTCGTTCAAGAGCCTCCCTTTTGGCTTAAGCATTTCCCCTTTGGTGTTCATGAGACTCATTCATTCCGCTTTCATTGGCATAATTGGCTACTCAGTTTTTGCCTACTTGGATGATGTAATTGTAGTGAGCAAGTCTATTCCTGAACAATTTGCTCATATACATTATTTTGGCGTTAAGACAAACAATGGGAGCTCCATATCTGCTGCGAGACTTGTTCCAATTCTCTTCGCGAATGGCTGACAGGATGGAAAACAGAGATGCCTTTCGCTGTACCCATGATGTGGAGAGAACCTAGTGATCGCACAACAGAGTGCAGCTTTTGCATGAAAAAAGTTGTGGGATTTTCTTCCAGAAACAAAAGCATCATTGTTTATCCAAATTTACCGTCGGCAATAAGACCGGTCGATGACACGGAGGACCATCCCATTCCAAGGCCACCAACAAATGAATGTGTATTTCAGACCTCAGATGAGGATGAAGGTGGAGGGGCATCAGAAGCAGCTGCCCCTGATTCTGACTTCGATTGTCAGCCGTCTGGAAAAGTACCCCATCTAGTCACCCAAGGCGACATTAACGATCTTGTACGTGACCTAAATTTATCAAAACAACAGTCAGAACTACACGCTTCGAGACTGCAGGAATGGAACTTGTTGCATCCAGACGCAAAGGTGACGAGTTTCAGGAAGCGGCAACAAAATTTGGAAAGTATTTTCAAGTCAGACGGAGGAGTATACTGCTGTACCAATATCGTAGGTCTGTTCCAAGCCTTGAGAAGGATTCATGATCCTGACGAATGGTGACTTTTTATTGACTCAAGCAATTCAGGTCTGAAGGCTGTTCTCCACACTGGGAACATGTTGCCCAATATACCACTTGTTTTAGCTCCTGAAATGAAGGAAACGTACGAATCGATGCAAAATCTCCTCGTTTTGACTAAATACTACGAATTCCGATAGAAAATCTGCAGTGATTTGAAAGTGGTAGTCATGCTGCTTTGACTACAAAGAGGTTTCATGAAATACTGTTGCATCCTGTGTTTATGGGACAGCCGTGATGTGCAGCAGCACTACATCCAGCTTGGGTGGCCTCCCCAAAGTTCCTACGAAGCCGATGTACACAGCTTGCAGAACGAACCACCAGAAACAAGGAAGATATTATACTTCTGCTTCTCCACATCAAGTTAGGCTTGATGAAATTCTTCGTCAAAGCTTTGGATAGGACAGGTGCAGGCTTCGTACACCTGAGGAAAGTCTTCCCAAAGACCAGCGACGCCAAGCTGAAGGTAGGCATTTTCATTGGCCCATAAATTCGTAGCCTGATGAAAGACAGTCGTGCAAATCTAGAGGCAGGAGAACTTAGGGCTTGGATGTCTTCTAAGAAAATTTTTGCTGGTTTTCTGGGCAGCCATCGCAGTGAAGATTACATGGAAATCATTGAAGAGCTTTTGGTTGGATACCATGAACTTGGATGCCGCATGTCCTTAAAATCCATTTTCTTCACTCACATCTCGGTTTCTTCAACAAACTTGGGTGATGTTAGTGGCGAACGTTTTCACCAGGATATTGCGGTATTGGAACAAAGATACCAAGGTAGAAATGGGGCTGATATGATGGCGGACTATTGTTGGATGCTGATACGGGAAGCCGATGTGGAGCACAAGAATAAATAATAAAAAAAAACGTACAGAGTACAGTACCTGTATTCACAGCGGTGGAGTAATAAATTTGATTTTGTTTCTGCATATTATTTTTACATCCCAATTAATACTTCTCGATTTAAAAAAATATTCCCGGCATAACCAGATGATAGGAGCATATTGATTTCTGAGTAGTGGAACAAAAATTTCAAGGTTAAATATAAGAAAATTCTGTGCGTGACAGAGAAAAGGTAAAAAAAAAAAAATTGTAATCAGCGATGTCAGTTAACCCCAAATCATTGATTTTCATTTCTGAACAGATAAAAAGTTGAACTTTGTCAAGCAGTGTTGTTGCTGTGTAATTCATTCCTGAAGCTGTGGTGGCTTGACGGGTAGCGTACTCTCCTCACGATGTGTATGCCCTGGGTCCAGGGTTCGAATACAAATCGTGGCGGATATTTAAAGTGAGTACTAGCAGACTGTCCTTTTATACACTGGCATTTGTTTGCACTCTGTCAGTTCCTCTGACAGCACACACACGCACGCACACACACACACACACACATACACATACACACACACACATACACACACACACACACACACACACACACACAAAACCATTACAGTACTTCGACTTTCACATGCATTAGGCCTATTCTTCGTCCGGATACCCTTTC
>JAGKTI010007654.1:0-20141 GCA_018397915.1 Birgus latro | reverse complement strand
TCTACCAGAAGACCCGCCGACATGTCGTAAAAATACCCCCGCTAATACCAATACATCAGTCCTGTATGAGACAGCCCTTGCATGTATTCAATATGGACGGTGGGTGTTAGCGCCGACGTGGTGACATGGTATGTAGGAGGACTGCTGGGCCATGATAGCAGGCTGTGAAGCCTATGCCCAGAGTTGGACACAAAAAAAAAAAAAAAAAAAAAATTCACCACACACTCCATCAATTCCTGGGGCTTTCCCCATTTTAACTTTCTTCACTGCTTCCACCACTTCCATTCCACTGATTTCTTCCTCTCTTCTCACAACCCTCCTTCTCCATGCCATTCCCCAGCCACTTATACTTGCATTACTTTCATTCTTCTATGTTGAACAGTTCCTTAAAGTGTTCTCTCCATCTGTTCACTTTTTCTCCCTTCTCCACTAGTAATCTACAATTTTTATCTTTCACACTCCCACTAACTTCGTTGGCACCCTGTCTAGCTCTTTTACCTCTTTCCAGAACATTTTCTTACATTCCCTCCACTTTGCACTCAAATTCCTTCCAAATTCCTCATCCACTCTCTTCTTACTATCTCTTACTAATCTTTTCACCTCTCTCCTCCTCTCTACATATAACTCTCTCATCTGTCTCTCAGCTTCTTCGACGCCCCTGTTCCTCATCCACTCATTATATGCTTTCTTCTTTCGTGCCACAGCCTCTCTCACCTCTTCCGTCCACCATGTTGTTCCCTGAACCCTCTTTCATCTTCTTTTCACACCACACACCATCTCACATGCTGCACAGATTTCTTCTGTGAATATCTTGCACACACCTTCCACGTCCCCCATCTCTTCGTTTGTGCCACAGCTTCTCTCACCTCTACCGTCCACCATGTTGTTCCCTGAACCCCCTTTCATTTTCTTTTCACCCCACACACCATCTCACATGCTGCACAGATTTCTTCAGTGAATATCTTGCACACACCTTCCACGTCCCCCATCTGCTCCAATCTATATTTACTCAATCGCTCCTCCACTTCCCTTTTATATTCAGCCTTTATTCCATCCTCTTGTAACTTTTCTACCCTCCTTGTAAGAACTACTTCCTCCTGTCCTTCCCTTCTCCTCGTTTGGATTCTGAATCTGGCCACCACCAAGTGGTGGTCAGAACGTCCACTCCCCCAACCTCTACATACTCTTGCATCCATTACACATCTTCTCATCCTTTCATCCACACACACATAGTCAATCACTGCCTTCCGTTCATTCAGTTCACCATCAACCCTTCTCAACACTCGCCATCTATATCTATGGATCATTTTGTGCCTGAAGAGGGTATTAGCTAACACCAACCCCCTCCCGGCACAAATGTCCACTAAAGCACTGTCATTCTCATCCATCTCTGCAAGCACACCCCACTCACCAACCACTCCATCCACCTTCTCATTCCCTGCTTTTCCATTCATATCTCCAATCAGAAAAACTCTCTCATTCCTTTCAAACTTTTCCAAGTATGCTTCCATATTTGTCCAGAACTCTTCTCTCACTCTATTTACACCATCTTGCATTGGCGCATACACGCACACAATCGCCCACATTTGTAGTCCAACTTTCACTCTTATGCACACAATCCTTGACCCAACTGATCCATACTCTCTTACATTCTCCTTCCATCTGTTCCTCACAGCAATACACACTCCTTCTTTCGCCCTCTCATTCTCACCTACTCCTGTGCACATACCCCACCCATACTCCCATTCTCACACTCTCACCTCTCCATTTAGTTTCAGTTATTCCACATACAGTAGGCGCGGAAAGTGTTGACGCCATCTTAAAAAAAGAAAACATTCTTGTGGTTAGCAAGGAGAAACAAATAAATTAACACTCACCATTGAATTTAGTATTTACTGGCATTCCCCTTCACCTTTATTATCTTCTTAAGGCGTCTGGGGAGACTGATAGCGTAGTTTTGCAGAACAGATGGACTAAAACTGCTCCATAGCTGCTTGACTGCAGCCTCAAGTTTAGGCAAAGATGATGTGTCCATACTACGCAGCTGCCACTTCATGTGCGCCCATAAATTCTCAATGGGATTGATATCTGGGCTGTTTCCAGGCCAATCTCGAATAAAGGGAACCTCACAGTCTGTTAGCCACTGTTTCACTGACTTTGCAACATGTGCAGGGGCAGAATCTTGCATAAATACTCTTGCCTTGGTTTTATCAAAAGAGTCACTTAAAACATCACATAAGAGCTCCAAATAATTGTTCTGGTTCACTTTTTCATTTGCAGGTAGAATTACCAACCTACCAACACCATAATATGTAAAGCAGCCCCAAGCCATGAGTGAGGCTGGGTATTTAACAAACTTGGAAGTGTACTTAGGATCCAGGGGGTCACTGCCTGGTTTGCGGTACACTCGTGATGAAGGGGTACCAGTGACAGTAAATGTTGACTCATCACTCCAAAGCACAGTTTTCCATTGCTCCTCACTCCAGGCAAGATATTTCTTACAAAAATTTACTCTCTTTTTCTTCTGAAGTGCAGTTAGCAGTGGTTTTTTATGAGCACAAAAACTCCTGTAGCCCAGATCGTCATGCAACAGCTGCTGCACACTTCTGACAGACACATCTGCCAGCAACTGTGGGTTCTTTTCTTTTAAATCCCGTGCTGTTAGCCTTGGATCCTTGCTAACTTGCCTTGAGATCAGCTGACGGGTCCTGAAGGTTGTCTTACGAGGTCTCCCAGGCTTGGGAAGTGGAGTGGGAGGAATGGCCTCCCCACTGTCCTTGAACTGCTTCACCAGTCTCTGCACTGTCCTCAGTCTAACACCATCTGATTTGCAATAAATGGGAGTTTGTGGCCAGCTTTGTATAAAGTAATCACTTCCACACGTTTGTCCTTGCTTGTGGTTACTTTAGGCATGATGAGAATGTGGTAGGTAACCAAATAACTGTGTTATTTGAGTCAAAACGTGCCCTCGTGGTGCATCACACACAGAGACAATCCTCCTCCTGTGGCTGCCCAAACATTACTGAGCCTGCTCCTGTGGTGCCAAACCTATCAAGCAGGGTTGCCAGCTCCCGTTGAAAAAGCGTCAGCTCATTTCGCATCACAGGGGAGGGTAGTATTGACCCTACTTCACTTAATGCGAAAAAGAATGACGTCGGCAAAAAAACGTCAATACTTTCCGCGCCTACTGTATATCCACTTTCGCACTCTCAAGCACCTGTACGATCTCTCTCTCTTTCACCTCATCATTCATACCCCTTACATTCCAAGTCGCAATCCTTACCAAGTCCTTTGTCCGGTCCTTTTTCGTCAACTTTTGGTCAGTCCTGATCCGAGGCTTCTTGTTCGTATTTTTAGTTAGTTGTTTTACGGGGTGGGGCACTAACCCACCACCAACCCTTTTAGTCGCCTCTTACGACAAGCAGGGATACTGGGGGAGAATTCTTGAAAAAAACCCCTACCCTCAGGGGGTTTGACTCCACATGCTTCTCTCAAATAACTCACTTCCCCTTCTCTCACTCTTGACTTCAAGCTTTACTTCCATACGTTAGAGCTGGTATCACGACACTGTCATGTAGCAACTTTTTCATTTCCATGCTCCCTGCTTCATCACTGCATTCAAGGAACATCCAACATTTTTTCCTTGTTGTACCTTTTCAAGCACTTCACCCTCTAAACTTCCATCCTTACTCATCACACTACCCAAATACTTAAACACACTCACATTTTCCATTTCCTCCTCATCCAACCTCACTGTACATTCACTGACTTCACTTCTCTCAAAAACCATAACTTTTCTGTTCCCTACATTCACCTTTAGATTCTGTTTCTTACACACTCTCCCAAATTCATTCACAAAGCCTTCAAGCTCCCTTCGTCTTCATTTAACAACACAGTATCATCTGCAAACAACAAAACAGGGAGTTTCCAAACACTGCCCTCTATCATTAGGGCTGCTCCAACATCCACTGCCCTACCTTGTACCTCTTTTATAACCCCATCCATATGCAGACTGATCAACCACGGGGACATGACACATCCCAGTTTCAATCTGACCTTCAAATATAAAAATTCACTCATTTCACTATCCACATGCACTGCAGCCCTAGCACCCTCATACATTCTCTTCACTGCATTCAACAACTTCCCAGTACATAAAATTAGTATGGAACTTCCTATCATCATAGTTTCGCCTGTGATCGCATTACGTAAACCAGGCTGCGTTTTCATCCTACAAGTACTACACGCATCCAGCCACTGCACAGTAAATTAGACCATCTGTTTCAGCCATTGGCAGTATCTGAAAGTAGCCATCTGACACAAACCTGACCAAAACACCTGTTTTTCGGGTAGAAAAAAAAAATGAAGTAAGCACTTTTACTATTACTAGGCTTATTCTGACCATTTTTCAGGTCTATTCATGGGGAGGGAAGGGGGGGGGAAATGACCGGCATTATAGGTACCTTTGCTGCCCAGACCCTCGGCAAGCTTGGCACAAAAGCCAACAAAGGCTCCGGCACGGAACAGGTTATGGATTGATGGCCAGCCAACAACACAAGTGGCATTATATACTTGAAAACCATGAAACTGGGGCCAACTCTATACTACTGGTGTCAGATGATTTAAGGACAGATGGCCAGCCTACATCGTGGGTGGCATTATATTCATGAAAACCTCAAACTGCATTTTGGAGTTTCAAATCCCTGTGTATAAGGCAAGGCTGTTAAGCTGAATGTTGCATTTATGCACTACACCACCAAAAGAAAATATTGGTTTAAACCTCATCCAATGGTTACAAAAATCTGTTCCTTCAAGTGCTTAATTATATCTTAGGAACTAAAGCAGGTATGGGTATAACAGATGCATTCATCTTTTCAATGCTCATCCTGTCCTAGGAACCCAATAGGGTATGACCATGAGAGAGCATTCATTACTTCCAATGCCTCATCCATTCTTTGGAAATGAAAAAGATTTGACCATGAAAAAGCAGTCTTCACAATATTTTGTTATATACAATGCTTTAAGCCCTCTTTGTATGATCAGGATGTGTTCCAAAAAATCACAAATTACATTTTACATACAACAGAAAATGTAAACAGTGACAAAGTGACAAATCATATTTATAGATAATTAGCAATGGAACATAAAATTGCAATTTATCTGTAACTTACCTTGAAAGTGAGATCAAGGGTAATGCTGGAAGAGGCAGACCTAATGTGGTATGGAGGAGGATTGTGAAAGTATATTGGTATGAAAGAACAAAGATGATTAGTGTTTGCTCATGTGAGAGAATTATGTGAGGACAAAGCAACCGAAATTCTATCATGTCCATCCTGTTGGGGTCCTCAGGATGGATCAAGGCATCAGATAATGATTACTGTGCAATGTCAATGATGATGACAAAACAAGGACTTATTGTACCTCTCTTGCCCTTCTTTATTTGTCCCTCATCCTGTCACCACTGTAGAGTACTTTTCTACTTTTTCTTCCCCACCACCTACTATGTTCTTCTATCTATGTATCTATTGCCAGACGCCTTAATCCTGTATAAGGTGGCCACAAACAAACTGCCTCCACATCGCCCAGTCCCCCCGCCGTTTCACTGCCCTGCTTCTAGCTCAGACTCCCCTCTCTAATATACCTCTCCACTCCATCCCTCCAACTAATCCTTGGCCTCCACCTCCCTCTTCCCCCCCTCCGCCTCACTCACACACACTCTCTTCGTTAGTCTCTCGCTCTCCAACCTCTCCACATGGCCAAACCACCTCAATGTATTTCTCCTAATGCATTTTACCACATCCACACAACAATTCTCTTTTACTTTCTCTTTTGTCAGTCTCTCTCTCCATGTAACTCCACAGGCTCCTCTCGTTTTCGTTTTTGAAGGCTCCAACATGCTTGCATGCGTCGGCCTTGGTCACCTAATGGCGGCTCTCCATGCTGCTCGATCCCTGGCAGCCTCCCTGTTCAGTCCCTTAACCCTTAAGTCACACTTAATGACCTCGTCCCATGTCTTTCTCGGTCTACCCCTCCCCCAATATTAACACCTCTCACCCTCTGTACCCAATTATCATCCCCCATCCTCTCCACATGTCCAAACCACCTCAGCCTACCTCTCCTCATCACAACACCAATACACTCCAGTCCCATCCTACCTCTCAACTCTTCCATCGTAAACCCAGCCCCCCCAGGCCTTGCACGCAGGGACGCACTGCACATCCACCTAATCATTGTCATTTCTGTACATTTAAACCTGCGAATATCCTCTTCCTTTACTGCCCAGGTCTCACTACCAAACAGCATCACACTCCTAACACAAGCTGCATACAAAGACCCCTTAGCACGTAAGGAGAGTCCTCTCAATGTCAGGAGAGGCAACAGCTCCCTGAACTTCTTCCAACCACTTCTCACCCTAGCAACCGAGCCAACTCCAGCCCCACCTCCAGCACATAACATGTCTCCCAGATAACAAAACTCCTCCACACACTCAAGAGACTCACCTGCAAGTTCAACCCTCTCACTCATAACAATCTCCACCTGCTCTCCTCGACACGCCGCACACATGAAATCAGCATCATCTCGCAGTCTACCTCTAATACTACTACATCTCTTGTGCACCCACTTATCACAAACACTACACAAGATGGAATTGCTTCCCACACCCTTGTGGCAAACTGCACATGGCCACTCTCCCTCTTTTCTGATTGTATTGCCACCAACCCTAGATATCATCACTTTTGTTTTATCTGCATTCACCCTCAAGCCCTTGTGCCCCATACCATCTCTCCACTTCTTAAATCTTTCCTCCGCCTCCTTTTCATTCTCCGTAATCAACACCAAATCATCAGCATACAACATCCCCATGGGAGACCATCTCTGAAGTCACGTAAGAGGGCTTCAAGCACCATGATAAACAACAAGGGACTCAAAACTGACCCCTGATGCACACCAACATTCATGGAAAACTCATCACTCAAAGCTCCATTCACTCTTACCTGGGTGCGAGCACCCATGTACATGGCCATCACCACCCTAACCAGCCACTCTTCCAACCCTAGCTTTCTCATTGCCCACTTCATCACCTCTCTAGGGACTCTGTCAAAGGCCTTTTCCAAATCAACAAAAACAAAATACAATTCCCTTTTCTTTCCAATATATTTTTCCTGAAGCTGTCAAACAATGAATATGGCATCAGTGGTCCCCCTGCCTGGCATAAACCCAAAACGGCATCTCATCGATATTCACTCTTTCTCTAATCATACCTTCTAGAACTCTCTCCATTACTTTCATTATCTGATCTAAGAGCTTTATACCCCTGTAATTTCCCCTTTCCAGGGCATCACTCTTTCCCTTGTACACATTTACAATTACACTCCTCAGCCAATCATCTGGGACAACACACTCATATATAATCCTATTTATCAGGTCAGTGACTAAACTCACCCCAGTATCTCCTGAGGCCTTCAACATTTCGGCAGTCAACCCAGACACACCTGCCGCCTTCCCCACCCTCATCCTGCCTATTGCCTCACTCACAGTAGCAGCGTCAATCAAAGGCCAAGGGCCAAAAACTGGATCAGCGGGCTCCAAACCTTCTCTATCCCAATCAAACTCCTCATTCAACAATCGGCTATAATGCTCTCTCCATGCATCTTTAACATCTTCACTGCTCACCACCACCCTTCCATCATCATTCTTCACACACTGCTCACCTACAATGTCCCGATTATCCCTCTTCACCTGATTTGCCACCCTAAAAATCATATTTTTCCTTTCTCCATGATTTAGATTATCAAGTAAAAGTCTCTGTGACTTCGCCCTGTATACCTCTCTTCTAGTCCTGCACTTGGCAGCCAAGTACTCCTCCCTGTTACCATCATTCTTCCATTCCCAGAAAAGCCTTCTTTTCTCCTTAACTGCAGCTTCTACACCCTCATCCCACCACCAAGTTACTTTATGTCTTGGTGGGCCTCTTGTCCAACCGCATATTGTATCGGTAACTCTCAAGAGGTTGTTCTTAAGGGCTCTATACTGTTCATTAACGCCTCTATCTACGGCTTCCTGTTCAGCCACCACTCTCCTCATCTCACTATAAAAGGCATCCCTTACTGACTGGTTTCCCAGCTTCCATATTTTCCTCCTAGGTACATATGTCCTCCTTCTCATCACTCGATCCTTAAGCACCATGTCACAAATCAACAGTCTGTGCTGCTACACACACTCCTCGCTTCCTACAACTTTAACATCCCTCACTAATCTCCTATCAACCCTCCTGACCAGAAAATAATCTATCTGACTACTAATTCCCCGGGACTCATACGTAATCAACCGGCTGATTCTTTTCCTAAAATGTGTGTTGCACACAATCATGTCCATAGCCTCCCCAAACTCAAGTATTCTTTTCCCTTCCGCATTCCTCACACCATACGCACATCCTCCATGGACTCCTTCATAACCTTGAGATGCTTCACCCACATGACCATTTAAATCCCCTCCCAGAACCACTACCTCATCATCACCCATACCACTCACTACACGTATTAAATCATCCCAAAATCTATCCTTCTCTGCGTCATCCAATCCCACCAGTGGAGCATATGCCGATATAACTGAAACCAATTTCTGCCCGACCAAAATTTTCACTACTAATATCCTATCACTTACTCTCATAACATTCATGACATATTCCACCCATTTCTCTGCAACCAACACACCCACACCCCCATATCCATCAGTTCCCCCCTGCCAAAACAACTTATAGTAGCAATCCTTCCCAACAATCTTTCTGGCTGCTCCACCCCTGTACCGGACTTCCTGCAAACATGCCACATCCACCCACCTCCTACTGAATGCCTCAACAACTTCCCCTGCTCTTCCTCTCAAACTTCCCACATTCCACGAACCCACCCTAAACCCCCTGGGTGATTTGCTGTCCTCAGGCTTGCTTTGGTGCTTGTTTTTGTTCATAGTCATAGTCGGTAAGATAAAGGGGGGTAAACATTCCAAAGGCCCGACCCATTGCACAGACCCAGGTCCAGGCAATGGATCTGGGACCCCTAGCCCAGCAGCTTACCAGTGGCTGTGGTAGTGGCCTCGAGGCACCCTGCCAGGACAGCTGCAGGGACACCCTCCAAGCGCGGCTTGGCACTGCAACTGCCCCGCCATTATACACCCAATGATAGGGCAGCCTCCTGGGGCGCTACTCCCAGGTTCGGGCCCCTCTCTATTGAGCAGAAGCGGCAGCCTGGGAACCGCAATGACCTGTACCGTCTAGCACAGGTTCGAGCCCCATCTCGCCCCAGACCCATGATCTATGCCGGCGGAACCCCAGTCAAGCTTCCCCCCAAAGTCCGCCACTAGGTATGCGGGGGCAAAGTTTTCTGGCCGCATGCCCTAGCTGGCGTCAACCCCTGTAACGTAGTGGGATACGTTGTGTAATATATAAAGCGCATGTGGTGTAGTGCATAGGATAGTTAGAGGAAATGTTTGGGAGAGTATGCTGGTCTACTCCCCATGTTACTGTCACACTGAAAAGGTCAGCAAAGGGGGATGGTTATGTAACTAGTGAAACAGGAGCTCCAGCTCTCCCTATCACCAGTATTCCCATTCCACCAGTATTCCCCTCAGGAGTACTACCCTGTTCGGCCCATGCTACAGCCTCCCCCTACTTATTTCTATTACTCTCACTCTTGACTTATGTCATTCCAACAAGGCCCAAGCTTGAATTCCATATGTTAGGGTTAGTATCCCAATACTGTTATGCGGTAACTTTTTCACTTCCATACTCACTTCTCTGTTCATCACTGGTTTCAAAGAACCAGCAACCATTCTTCCTTGTTGTACCTTTTCAAGCACTTCACCCTCCAAACTTCCATTCTTGCTCATCATACTACCCAAGTACTTAAATGCACTCACATTTTCCATTTCCTCATCATCCCACCACACTGTCCATCCAGTGACTTTATTTCCCTCAAAGACAATAACTTGACTCTTCCCTACATTCACCTTTAGATTCCATTTTTTACAAAAACTTCTACACTCATTCACCAAGCCTAACAGTTCCCCTTCGTCTTCACTGAACAACACAGCATCATCTACAGGGAGTTTCCAAACACTGCCCTCTCTCATTAAAGCTGCTCCAACATCAACTGCCCTACCTTGTATCTCTCTTATAACCCCATCCTTATACAGACTGAACCATGGAGACGACATCCCTGTTTCAATCCAATATTCATATAGAAAAATTTACTCAATTCACTATCCATCACACTGCAGCCTTAGCCCCCTCATACATACTCTTTACGGCATTCAACAACTCCCCATTTACTCCATATATTCTTGACATTTTCCACATTTCTTGTCTATCCACCCTGTCATATGCTTTCTCCAAATCCATGAAGGCTGCATTCAACTTCTTTCACTTGTCTAGAAACTTTTCCACTCAAGACCTATGAATGAATATTTGATCTACACAACCTATTCCCATCCTAAAACCTTCCTGTTCTTCACCAACTAATTCATCTGTTGTTTCCTTAACTCTGTCAGTAAATATCCTACCTTACACTTTTCTCATTAAACTAAGAAGACAAATGCCCCTATAACTACCACACACTTCTTTTTATCCTTCTTCTCTGTACAGGGAAATAATTATACCTAACTTCCAATCCTCCAGGACTAAACCTTCTCCAGGACTAAACCTTCCTCCCAGGCCAATCTGCACAACTTCCATATCCACTCAATTATTATATCTCCCCCATGCTTCATCATTTCACCACACACTCCATCAATTCCTGGGGCTTTCCCCATTTTGACTTTCTTCATAGCTTTCACTACTTCCATCCTCATGATTTCTTTCTTTCTTCTCATGTCCCTCCTTCTCCCAGCCATGCCACAGCCATCTATCCTTGCATCACTTTCATTCTCTATGTTTAACAGCTCTTGAATGTGTCATCTCCATCTGCTCACTTTTTCTCCTTTGTCCACTAGCAATCTATAGTACCGTTTTTATCTGTCATTCCCCAGCTAACTGCTTTATCATCCTGTCTTACTTGCTTTACCTCTTTCCAAAACATTTTCTTACATTCCCTCCACTTTACACTCAAATTCCTTCCAAATTCCCCATACACTCTCTTCTTATTAATTTTTTCATATCTCTCTTCCTCTCTACATATAACTCTCCCTTCCATCTCTCAACTTCCTCCACGTCCAAGCCTCCCATCCACTCATTATATGCTTTCTTCTTTTGCACCACAGCTTGTATCACCTCTTCATCCCACCATGCTGTTCCATGCACCCTCTATCATCTTCTCACCCCACACAGCACCTCACATGCTGTACAGATTTCTTCTGTGAATATCTTGCATACACCTTCCACCTCCACCATCTGCTCCAAATCACATTTACCAAATAGCTCCTCCACTTCTCTTATATTCTTCCAACACTATATTCAGTCTCAATTTTCAATGTTTTCATTGGTCACCATGTATAGTATGTGCATTCCTTGAGTATACTTATATCAAGTGTTAAATGTTTCTTTTCATTGATTTAGCAATGAGAAACCTTGATTCAATTGCAAAAAGGCCACAAATTACATTACAAAATAAAATGCAGATTGTGAATATTCTCTATAGAAAGTATGTTTATGAGGAAAGGACTATACAGATTCATGACTCCAATTAGTGTCTGCTAACAACAAAAACATCAAGTATCCAGTTGAAAATTGTTCTCTCTCTCTTTCCTTACCGGCCAATGTTCTTCATCCTCATCTTGGCCTCAGGTGGCATTTCTTCTTCTGAGTCATCATCATCTTCAGCGTTGAACACTGCTGCAGCTGCTCCTACTTTGGGTTTGATCCCCGGCTGTGCTGCTGCCTTCTGACCATTAATAAAATATGCATGTGAGAGAAAGAAGGTGTGTGTGTGTGTGTGGCATCCATAAGCATAATGTTCATAATCGACAAAAGTTTATCCATCTCAACCCTCTTGTGCATAGCAGTAAATTTCTGGCTTTGAGTCTGTATGCCATACTCTTCAGGCCGGGGGAGGTCAGAAGGCTGTTGACCAACCTTTTCATTAAAATTTGTTTATTCCAGATTTCGTGACACAATCGGAGTAAAAATACAACTTTAAGAGGTAAGTTTTGCAAGTTAAATCATGTCCATAAGACAATTTAAGAGGAGGTACAATATGTGCTCCAAAATGGGGGAGATTCGTAACAGATTATTACTGTGAATTTGAAATTTCAGTGAAGACTCTGACCCTCAAAGCAGCCCTGCAGTTGCAATACAGCATACTTGCTATATAATAGCATTTAGTAACATGACCATTATACACACTGCTTTGAAATTATACCCTTTTTATTATTCTGTACAGTAGTTAACTACTGTACCTATATTCTGTGGTGGAAGTCCAAGAAAAAGTAATATTTATTGGCATGACAACAACACTTTCATTTTCATTAAGTTAGCTGACTGCCAGGCTTCAAAAGGCTTGTTTACCTCTAGACTGCTCATATAAGCATATCTTACTACACAATTCGCTACATGCAATCGTGACTGCTTGTTCAGACTCTGATACAGTGAAACCATGAACAGAACATTACCAATTTTCCTCCTTTGTAATTTCATGGTGTCTAAGTGTCCAGGATGTGGATCTTTCATCTTAAAGGAAGTATTGTAACTCCGAGAAAGAGAGAGAGAGAGAGTGTGTGTGTGTGTGTGTGTACAGTAGACCCTCATTACATAACGAAACAGCACGCACTAAATCACATACGATAACGAAAAAGTTTGGAACTTTTTTCAATGAGAGAATTTTCACATAAATGTGATTATCACCCCATACCAAACATCAATTACTGATATGTGATCACTATTTTCATTTATGCGATTGCTTTCATGCAAGTCTACAGTCATTTGTTTGTCCCAAGATGGCATTTGCATTTATTGAGTGTTAGTGTCAGTGATGGAACAATAGTGTGATGTTGGAGAATAAGCCACAAGTGAAGTGCAGTTAAGTGAAACAACTACCTGTTTAGGTGAGTTGGAAACCTGTTTTTAGACTTATTATTGGTAGCAACAACAGATGAAGTGGAGAGAAGTGAAATAACCAGTTTTTACACTTTGTTAAGTGGATGACCCTTGGCCAAAAAATTTATCCCCACTGAACCCAAGTTATAACTGACTCAACATACAATAAATCAATATGCAAAGGATTTTTAAAAATGCATCATCACTGTAAAAACAAGGGCATGCTGTAAAAAAAAATTTCCACAGAGGGAGCTATAGACACTACAAATAATTTGCTCTTGTCAAAAGTGAGAGGGGGAAACATACATGGATATAAGTAGAGCCAAAAATAGGTGATATATATTATGCAGGTAACACAAAGGATAAAAGCTGGCAGTGCCCACAGGTGTATTTGCATAAATATTACTGGAGGACCACTCTTTGAACCCACCATCTGCCACAGCCATAATATTACAGCCTGCCATGTGTGTAAGCACAAATTGCCACAGCCATATTACGGTCAGTAAAAAAAAAAAAATAATAATAATAATATTCAAATTTGGCAGGAGACTTTTGGTAGGCATAGTCCTGCACCTCTGTAGGGCTGGTACCATCGCTACGACTCGCCCATGCCTCCCCCAGGCCACGCAGGTAGCCGCATCTTCAGTCTTACTTGACTGTGAGTGAGTGAGCATCATGTTGCACCGAGGTATTTCCCAATGTGAGTGATGATCTCCTGGTAGTCCCCATTGGTGGTAAAAGTGATTCCCCAGTTGATGATGATGTTGCTGATAAAGACTATGTTCAACCACAGTCAGAATCAAGCAGTGAGGACGAGGTTCCATCGCCAAGAAAGGTGAAATATACGGGTAACACATGGCTGCCTCTCACCACCACCATCACGCCCCCTTCACCGCATGGACAATTCTTCTAGTGATGAAGAGGCTGTGGGCAACCCCTCAGATCAACATTGGCTGCCTTCATGGGTGGGATCACCCATGAAAACCCCGAGGAGTGAGGAAGGGCTCCCGAGAAAAAGATTTAAGTTGAGTGTCTCTTTGTTGCAGTAAGGAAGAGATGGGCGGAGTACTTTGAAAGATTGTTGAATGTAGAGGAGGAAAGGGAGGCTGAGATTGTGGCAGATGGAAGGGTGCAAGGAATAGATGTGTTGGGAGAGTTGAATGAATCCTTGATCACGATGGAGGAAGTGCAAGAAGCAGTAAAGCAGATGAAAACAGGGAAAGCTGCAGGTATGGATGGGTGTGCTGTGGAATGCCTGAAATGTGGTGGAGCGACTATTGTTGACTGGTTAGTAAGATTGTTGAATGTGTGCTTTGTGCAAGGTATGGTGCCAATTGACTGGGCAAGTGCTTGTGTGGTCCCATTGTATAAAGGTAAGGGTGATAAGTATGAATGTACTAGCTTTAGAGGTATAAGTCTGCTGAGTGTGGTAGGTAAGGTGTATGGTAGAGTGTTAATTAAGAGAGTTAGAGAGGGTACAGAGGGAGCGATTGGTGATAAGCAGTGTGGCTTTAGGAGGGAGGGGATGTGTGGATCAGGTGTTTGCTGTGAGACAGGTGTGTGAAAAGTATTTAGCGAAAGGTAAGGATGTGTTTTGGGCATTCATGGATTTAGAGAAAGCATATGATAGAATTGATAGGGAGGCTTTGTGGAATGTTTTAAGATTGAATGGGCTTGATGGCAGGTTACTAAAAGGAGTGAAAAGTTTTTATGTAAATAGTAGAGCGTGTGTAAGAGTGGGAAATACTGAGTGATTGGTTTCCCGTGAGAGTGGGGCTGCGGCAGGGATGTGTGATGTCGCCTTGGTTGTTTAATATTTATATGGATGGTGTTGTAAGGGAGGTGAATGCAAGAGTGTTAGATGGAGGACTGAGTCTGGTGAATGATGGTAGAGAGTGGAATCTGAAGCAGCTGCTGTTTGCGGATGATACTGCACTGGTGACTGATTCAGAGGAGAGATTGAGACAGCTGGTAGAGGAGCTTGGAAAGGTGTGTGAAAGGAGGAAACTGAAAATAAATGAGAATAAGAGTAAAGTGATGAAGTGTACGAGGTTGATAGATGGTAGGAGGATGAATATAGTTTTGAATGGTGAGTTGCTTGAGGAGGTTGAGTGTTTTAAGTATTTAGGGTCACATGTTGCTGCGGATGGAAGAACAGATGCAGAAGTGAAGTTTAGAATGAATGAAGTTGGAAAGGTGCTAGGAGGAATGAAAAAAGTGTTTGGATGTCGTTCACTCAGAATGGATGTAAAGAGAAGGCTGTATGAGGGTGTTGTGGTACCGACTTCATTATATGGGGCTGAAACATGGAATATGGGTGTAGCAGAGAGGAAAAGTTTGAATGTAATGGAGATGAGGTGTCTGAGGAGTATGTGTGGAGTGACGCGTATGGATCGAGTGAGAAATGATGAAGTGCGAAGGAGAACTGGAATTGTTCGGGAGATGGCTGATCGAGTTGAACAGAGGGTGTTGCGATGGTTTGGGCATATGGAGAGAATGGATGATGAGCGATTGGTGAAAAAGATAACTAGATCTGATGTGAGAGGCGTAAGGCTGAGAGGAAGACCACGAATAGGATGGATGGACAGTGTGAAGAGAGCGTTGGATGCGAGAGGGTTGTCTGTTGAGCAAGGAAGAGTGGCTGTGCGTGATAGAAATGAATGGAGAGAAATTGTGAATGAATAAATGATGACGCAGCCCTGAGGGGATATTCTCCTGCATTTTGTCTGATCAGCTGATCAGGTCAGGTGCAGGTAAGGGGCTGGATCCATTATGATGTGGCAGGGGTAAACCAGCTTTGCTGTCGGGCCTTGCTGCGGATGTCACTGACTGCACTGCGTAGTTGACCCTCGTGCGGTGTGGTGCGGTGAGGATCTGTCCCTTCTCCCCTTTGGGGCTAAGATGCAAATGAATGTGTATGAGTGGATGAGTAAATTGGTAGTGTGTTGACCTGTCTCGGCTACCTCTCTTTTCTTGGGGGAAGCAGCCTAGGTATATAGATAGATAGATAGTCTCTTTGTTCTATTTGAGTGGGACAATAGGTGCCGTGCCACCTCAGACCCCACGGCACGCACCCTCTCCCCAATTCAGCACCTCCACAGCATCTTTACAGTCTCCCCGCGCTGCCTCCCTTCAGCCTCAAACGGTGGGGAAAGGAGGAAAAGGAAAGGGCAAGGGAAAGAAAAGTTCCAGTCATGGTGGCAATGAGGATGCAAGACAGTTTCCCCAACCTTCTCCTCAACCTACTCCCCAACTTCCTCCCCATCCTGATGACAGCAAAGGATGTGACCCCAGTGGTGATGAAGGTGACAACGAAGGAAGGGATGGCACACCTGGGAGTAGAAAGATGAGAGCAATTTTGTCCCCATTATTCATCCGTTCACAGCCAAGGGTAGGGTGGGCTGTTCTGCGCCCAGGTTGACTCCCACCTTCAGGAGAATCAACTTCTTCTAGAATTTCTTCACCAGGGACCTCGTCCTGAAAAACACTATGCCTCCTTCTGCCGTGGCACAACCACACAGACACCCCACTGCCGCCTCTTCAATGCCGACATCACACCCAATGAGTTGTACCTCTTCCTGGCCATGCTTCTCCTGATGGGTCTCTTCAAGAAGAGCCAACTGGTGTCGTACTGGACTGTGGACCCCTTTTGTTGACGCCCTTCTTTGGAAGAGTTATGGAGTGGAATAGGTTTCAATATGTCCTAAGCAGTGTTCATTTTTACAACACTCGACCTGAGCAATGTTGGCAACACTGACAGGATGAGGAAGATTAGGCTAGTGTTTGATTGCCTAAGGTCGAGGGTCTTTCTCTGCCTTTTTCTCTCCCCACCGAGACCTGGTCATAGATGAGAGTCTCGTGTTGCAGGGAGGAAACATCGCCTTCCGGCAGTATATCCCAACCAATAGACACCGCTTCAGGTTCATAACATTCGCCATGTGCGACTGCAAGACTGGGTATGTGCAGTATATAGTCCTGTACACAGGTGCTTCATATGGAAATTGTGAAAGACTAAACAATCGGACTGTCAGGAGCCATGGTGAAGATGATGACGAGAAGTTCCTTCGTTATGGGCACATCCTGTACCTGGACAACTCATACACTAGCCCCACTCTTGCTCGGTACCAGCACTAGCAGGAAACAGGAATCTGCGGCACAATCAAGAGAAACTGAAGGCACATGATACAGGTGAGCCAGAAGCTGCAAAGGAAGGAGGGGGTGTTTCACCAGGCAAATAGCATCCTTGCCACAGCCTGGCACCACAACTGAGAAGTGAACCTTTTACCTATGGTTCAATGCCCTCTGATGTTCCACACCAAAACTGTGGACTACCACAGCGAGAAACGGGTTCATATATGGAAACCGGAAGCAGTCCTGGACTACATGAACATGTGCCAATTGGACCAGTCCTATGCAATGATTTCGAGTGTCGACTGTGCCAGGCCCATGATGAAGTGGGACAAGCTTTTTTCCATCTTCTTGACAACACGGACCTGAACGCCCACCACCTTCACGCCAGCACCACGGGAACCAGCGAGAACTTCAAGGAGTACACCAGAGAGCTGTGTCGGGAGCTCACTGGTACCCATGGTCGTGATTGTGGGTCTCGTACTAATGCACACAGCGGTGTCAACCCTCTGTGCCTCACCGAACGTCACCTTCCCCAGATCATCCCTTCCTCAGCCACGAGGTTGAATGTACAACAGAAGTACCACGTCTGCCAGCCCAGCACAGTACAACCAAAGACCCAGTGGAATGACTCCAGGTACCAGTGTGTGGAGTGTGATGTGGGATTGCGTGTAACCCCATGCTTCGAGGAGTACAACACCCTCCTCCATTTCTAGGTGTAGATGAGCTATGTGCTATTATGAAAAAAAATGCCCATGAATATAACTGTAAGGTAAATATAAAACTGAGTAAATGACTGAAAGGGTACAGCAGGGAAGAAAAGTTGTTGGTTCACTGAAAGCAGTGATGAGAAATAGGGAGGTGAGTACGGAAGTTAAGAAGACACTGCATGACTGTACTGTGATCCCTACCCTGATGTATGGAAGCAAGGCATGGACCTTGCTAGAGGGGAACAAGTCAAGAGTGAGAGCAGTAGAAATCAGCAACTTGAGAGAAGCATGTGGAGTGCCATGGAGGGACAGGTTGCAGAATGAAGAAGTGAAGGAACATTGTGGCGTGGATGTGGATGTCTATCTACCTATTGCCAGACGCCTCAATACTGCACGGGGTGGCCACAAACAAATCGCCTCCATGTCGCTCTGTCCCCTGCCATTTCACTACCCCGCTTCCAACTCACACCCCCCTCTCTCATGTACCTCTCCACTCCACCCCATCCTCGGCCTCCCCCTCCATCTCCCCCCCTCTAACTCACTCACATACACTCTCCTCGTCAGTCTTTCACTCTCCATCCTCTCCACATGCCCAAACCACCACCTTAACGTGTTTCTCCTAACGCTTCCCATCACGTCCTCAACCACACCACAACGCTCCTTCACTTCCTCATTTGTTAGTCTGTCTCTCCATGTGACTCCACATGCTCCTTTCAAATAACTCATTTCCACTGCTATCACTCTTTGACTTCTGTCCTTCCAACAGGGTCCAAGCTTCACTTCCATATGTTAGAGTTGGTATCACAATACTGTCATGTAACAACTTTTTCACTTCCATGCTCACTTCCCTGTTTCTTATCACTGCTTTCAATGAACCAGCAAACTTCCTTCCCTGCTGCACCCTTTCAAGCACTTCATCCTCCAGACTTCCATCCATACTCATCACACTACCTAAGTACTTAGAGATGTGGATGTGGTTGCGAAAATTAGAAGAAATACACTGAGGTGGTTTGGATATGTGGAGAGAATGGAGAATGAAAGACTGACTAAGAGGGTGTATACAGGTGAAGTGGAGGGAGGGGAAGACCGAGGATGAGGTGGAGGGATGGAGCTGAGAGGTACATGAGGGAGGGGGGAGTGAGTCTGGAGGAGGGAAGTCAAATGGTGGGTGACAGCGACTTGGGGGCATTTTGTCTACGGTCACCCTTTGTGGGATTAGGGCATCGGGGTATAGATAAACAGACAGATAGATTTCATAAAAATAAGTGCAGTATAACCTTTACATTTACCTTATAAATAACTAGTCTTGTGTGTTTGTGATAAGACACACATAGTGAATACAGTGTGTGGGAAGAATTTGAATGTATGTGCTTTGTGCAAAAAAAAGATGCAAATGTAAAATATATATATGTGCAAACACTTTTTTAAATGCGTGAAATACTAACTCCAATATTACGAACATTTACCTGACAAATGCCACCCAATTACGTCTCAATGTGCCCCGCACATCGTTATGCATGGGGGCAGTTCCCACATCAACTACGCTTGACCCTCGATTTCTCGGACTAAAAGAGGGGGAGACCAGTCCGAGAATGGCAAAAGTCCGGGAATCACAAAAGTAGGGCCCCACATACCATCCCCCAGACTATTACCATACTTGGTCCAAATTCTCCAATACTGTCCGGCAATTGTTCAGATATTCTAGAGCATTCTGGAATGTAGGCTACCTATACCAACATAACTAACATACACAGTAAATAAAATAATAACAGACACAATGCAGATAAAACAAAAGTGATGATATCTAGGGTTGGTGGCGGTACAATCAGAGGAGAGGGAGAGTGGCCATGTGCAGTTTGCCAGGAGGGTGTGGGAAGTAATCCATCTTGTGTAGTGTTTGTGATAAGTGGGTGCACAAGAGATGTGGTATTAGAGGTAGACTGCGAGATGATGTTGATTTCATGTGTGCGGCGTGTCGGGGAGAGCAGGTGGAGATTGTTAGGCGTGAGAGGGTTGAACTTGCAGGTGAGTCTCTTGAGTGTGTGAAGGAGTTTCGTTATTTGGGAGACATGTTATGTGCCGGAGGTGGGGCTGGAGTTAGCTCGGTTGCTAGGGTGAGAAGTGGTTGGAAGAAGTTCAGGGAGCTGTTGCCTCTCCTGACATTGAGAGGACTCTCCTTACTTACTAAGGGTCTTTGTATGCAGCATGTGTTAGGAGTGTGATCTGTTTGGTAGTGAGACCTGGCAGTAAAGGAAGAGGATATTCACAGGTTTAAATGT
>JAGKTI010007653.1:0-36151 GCA_018397915.1 Birgus latro | reverse complement strand
TTCTTTTCATTCTCTGCAATCAACACCAAATCATCAGCATACAACGCCTCGCATGGGAGTCCATCTCTGAACTCACGTGAGAGGGCTCAAGCACCATGATAAACAACAAAGGACTCAAAACTGACCCCTGATGCACATCAACATTCACAGAAAACTCATCACTCAAAGCTCCATTCACTCTTACCTGGGTGCGAGCACCCATGTACATAGCCATAACCACCCTAACCAGCCACTCTTCCAACCCTAGCTTTCTCATTGCCCACTTCACCAACTCTCTAGGGACTCTCTCAAAGGCCTTTTCCAAATCAACAAAAACAAAATACAATTCCCTTTTCTTTCCAATATATTTTTCCTGAAGCTGTCAAACAATGAATATGGCATCAGTGGTCCCCCTGCCTGGCATAAACCCAAACTGCATCTCATCGATATTCACTCTTTCTCTAATCATACCTTCTAGAACTCTCTCCATTACTTTCATTATCTGATCTAAGAGCTTTATACCTCTGTAATTTCCCCTTTCCAGGGCATCACCCTTTCCTTTGTACACATTTACAATTACACTCTTCAGCCAGTCATCTGGGACAACACACTCATATATAATCATATTTATCAGGTCAGTGACTAACCTCACCCCAGTATCTCCTGAGGCCTTCAACATTTCGGCAGTATGTCCAACATGCTCAAAACCTATCACTTTGAGTCGACATACAAAGGGTTCAGTTCAGTACAATCCTTGCAAGAAATGGACCCACTACACCTGCACAACACCTGCATCCAGAAAACATTACACAACCACCTGGACGTGCTCCTTATCCTCCTTCCTCCTTCCCTCTAACCCCCCCATCAGCCCCTCTCTACCTCCCTCCACGCCTCCTCAGTCTGTCATCGATCCTTCCCACGCCATTCCATCCTCCAACCCCTTCCATTCCACTCCAGTTTAATCCACCGCAAAACTTATCTCTATCACAACCTTCTACCCCTTCCCCTACAGCCACACCCCCACCTTCCCCCCAGGTTGCAGCACACAACACACATCATACACACAACAATAACATTCTTTAAATAAACACAGATGGCATAAACACCAAAAAACAAGAACTCACACAATTCATCAATCAACAAAACATACACACTGCCATCTTACAAGAAACAAAGCAATGCAGAACACAAAAAACACCAATATTTCATAACTTCACCAAGTGATGATCTTCGAGAGAAGTGAAGCCAGTGAATGTACAGTGAGATTGGATGGGAAGGATATGGAGAATGTGAGTGAATTTAAGTACTTGGGCAGTGTGATGAGTAAGGATGGAAGTCTGGAGGGTGAAGTGCTCGAAAGGGTGCAGCAGGGAAGGAAGGTTGCTGATTCGTTGTAAGCAGTGATAAGAAACAGGGAGGTGAGCATGGAAGTGAAAAAGTTGTTACATGACAGTATTGTGATACCAACTCTGACATATGGAAGCTTGGACCCTGTTGGAAGGACAGAAGTCAAGAGTGAGAGCAGTGGAAATGAGTTATTTGAGAGGAGCATGTGGAGTCACATGGAGAGACAGACTAACAAATGAGGAACTAAAGGAGCGTTGTGGTGTGGTTGAGGACATGATGGGAAGCGTTAGGAGAAACACATTAAGGTGGTTTGGGCATGTGGAGAGGATGGAGAGTGAAAGACTGACGAGGAGAGTGTATGTGAGTGAGGTGGAGGGGGCAAGAGGGAGGGGGAGGCCGAGGATGAAAGGGAGGAGGAGGCCGAGGATGAGATGGAGGGATGGAGTGGAGAGGTATATGAGGGAGGGGGGTGCGAGTTGGGAGCGTGGTAGTGAAATGGCAGGGGACAGAGTGACATGGAGGTGATTTGTTTGTGGCCACCCCGTTCGGGATCAAGGTGTCTGGCAATAGATAGATAGATAGACAGACCACCATCAGACAAGACTGGGTCGACGGTGGTGGCGGTGGACTCATCACCCTGGTACACCAATCCACCAACTTTTCAGACACTAGTGCACACACAAAATCACTAATCCACCTCCCATGACACCACAACAGAATTACAATCAATTAAAATATGCATTCTCACTCAATGTAGTGCTGCTCTCAGGTGTCTGCCCTTTCCTCTCATCCTTCCTTCTTTCCTTCCTTCGTCTTGTCTTTCTTTCCTTCATTCTTTCCTCTTCCTCCTGCCTGTGAGTGACTTTACACTCCCTCTTCTGTCTTTGTCCTTCATTCTTTCTTCTTCCTTCTGCCTATGGGTGACTCTACACTAAGTGACAAGCCAAATAGTCTCCTGTACACCAGGAAACCACTTACTATGCTGGATGGTAACCATATAACCAGATTATGGCACCTGGTGGTTCAGTGGGTAATTAACCCTTTTGTTCACGTTAAGTTTCAATAAGTTTCTTGCTCCACGACACACAGGCTTTCTCCCCCCTCCCCTCCAAAAATGTATTCTCGGCTTATTTTCGCCACCCAAACATACTTATTTTGCCACAAAACTTATTTACTCCTATTCGTTGATGTTTGTTCTACACACACACAAACACTATATGTACATTAGGGCAGTGTGAATAACCATTCTGGAACATTCATATCATTTCTCAACATCACAGCTCAAATGTTTACTAACTTATCTCTACATGTTATACAAACAACTGAAAGAGAATTTTATCAGCTTTTGAATGGGGCAGTTGGCATTTCAATATGAAATACGGTTTTTGAGTAATAAGCAAAAAAGTAAGAACTTTATCTGACACACAACAGAGTTTCTATTTGGAAAGCTCTAGCAAAAAACTTTTCTTGGCAATGTTATGTTTTTATTTCATCATCTTATGCAGAATCTTATGGGCTTTCTCATGATATAATCAGATTTCTCCTACGCCTCATAGTTTTCGAGAAAAATAAAAACTACAGTGAACCAATGCCATGTTGTAACTGTAGGGCGGTTTCCCGCCTCCCTCTAACCTACTGCAAGTGTTTCACTATTTCCTTGCACACTAGGTATTGCACACTATATTCACATGATTGTCACTATTTTTATAGGTGAATACTCATATTTGGTGCAGGGTAGAGGCAGTGTAGTTCTGCAGCCAGGGTTACAAACAGTAGCACAATCTTCATTGGCCCAGCGGCTGATAACTGCCACAAATGCTTCACAAACACCTAATTTCCTATAGCAAACACCAAATCTAATCACAATAGCACCCAAAAACTATACATAAGCACTACTGGTATAGTGAAATACGTCGCAAGCCTGGGACGGGGATAATAGAGGTGTTTTAAAGGGACAAGGGACTGCGCACTACCTTTCCCACTGACATTTCGTGTGGTACTGGAAAACCTGTATGAGCTGTCGGTATCGGGACCCGCTGTTGCCAACTCATTACAGTACAGTACTTTCGACGTGAGCCGGGCAAGCTATGACACCTCAAAAAATGACGCAAATCGACCGATTCCTCCCCCCCCTGAATATTTTTATGGTTTTACGATGCTAAAAGGGTCACCGTGCATTCACGAAGAAAGACCCTAATGACAACAAATGCGTCACTGTGTACAAAATGGTCAAGGTGCTCCAATCAGATTAAGCCTGTGTAGGTTTATATCCAAGGGATGGTTGGGGTTTATTGCTCACATAATGCCACTCAGGGATGAGTGAGGCTTGTCACTCTCATCTTAAATGTCAGGACCAACTTGCCTAGCCCTGGGCTCTTATGCTCCTCATTGGGCAACACTGGATTGGATGATGGATGGATGGATGGCAACAAATCACACACAACAATTGCCAATACATACAATCCCCCCAATCATCCCCCACAGTACCACACAATTACTCCCCACAAATACACATCACTAACATACCCAACATCATCCTGGGTGGTGATTTCAACGCCAAGGCATCGGGCTGGCATGTCAACAACCCTGACACAGACAAAGAGCTGGCACTACAATCCAAAACAGACAATTATTTTATCCTTAACAATCTCATCAGCATACCCATATCCCACACCAAGCCCTCTTCCTTCCATCATCCTCAGACATCACCTTTTGCTCCCCAAACCTCACCCCCACAATATCCAGGAGATTGGTCAGAACCCTTGGCTCTGACCACCTCCCAATCATCATCACTACCAAAACCAGAGTCACCCCAGCTGGCCAGAGACACACACAAACTAATTATAAGAGAGCCAACTGCAAGGCCTTCACAACTGAAACAAAACAACATTGCAAAACATTAAACAGTACAGCTATTACAAACAACACCGCTGTGCACACATTCAATACAATTATTCAAAATGCATACAAATGGCACATTCCTACAGGCAACAGAAAGAGACACAATCCCAACTTTAAAATAGAAATTCGAGGTCTCATCAGTCAACATGACACTCTACAATACTCCCCAACTCCCCACACACAAGATACTGTACAACAAATACTAGAACTCAACACTCAAAAACATAATAAAATATCAGAACAGCAAACCCTAAACTCGAATAAATTCCTTCTGCCTATGGGTGACTTTACACTCCATCTTCTGTCTTTCTTTCCTCTTCCTGCTGCCTATGGGTGACTCTACAATGAATGACATGCCAAATGGTTTCCTGTACACAGGAAACCATTTACTATGCTGGGTGATAACCAGATGACCAAATTATGGTGCCTGGTGCTTCAGAGGGTAATTACGGCACTCCAATCGAATTGAACCGGTGCAGATTTATATCCAAAGGGTGGTTGGGGTTTACTGCTCATGTAATACCACTCAGGGATGAGTATGCTGGTCACTATCTTAAATGTCAGGACCAACTCACCTAGCCCCAGGCTCATATGCTCCTCATGGGGCAACATAGGATTGGGTGATGGATGGATGTCCAAACACTTGATCACAAAACAAACACCAGCAAACTCTACAAAACACTAAACAGCATCACACTCTCCAACAGAATCGCTACACAATCACACGCAGCCATCACAACAACAGACACCATACCTTCAAACAAACAGCAAGCAAACACTCTCATCAATCACTTTTCACTTGTCAGCCATGTAAACCCCCATCGCAATGACTGACATGTCATCAGATGCAAGAGACAGTTCCCCACAGACCCACACATCGCAACTTTCACTTACAACCAGACAAGGTACATCATTAGCAATCTTAAGCACTCAACTGCCTGTGGCCCAGACAACGTAAGCAACATTGAACCACAAGGCATACAAGCACTGACCATATCAAACTACAGCTACTCACACAACATAATACCCAACATCTGGAAGCATGGTACCCAACAAAGACCCCACTCCTCTTCACCCCCTCCAAAGTCACTGAATGACTAGTATTACAAATGGTAACACCTCACACCCCCCTAGCACCACCACAACATAGTTTTAGGCTGATACATTCCACAAACACTCTTTACAGAAAGTTTTTAATGGGACAAATTCAGCTAGGCCACCACACAGAACACTCCTAGTCACACTAGAGTCTAGACATCAACAATGCTTTTGATGCCATCCTTAACCACCTCACAAACAAAATATTCAACACAAACATACACAATAACACTATAATATGGCTGGCAAACTTAGATGTCCACATGTAACATTTGCCAGCCAGTCACTGAACATCAGGAACTTCACAAACTGCATCCCTCAAGGATCTGCTTTGTCCCCTACACTCTTCAACCTATACATGCATGACACCCACACGCCACACATCACAGATACACATAGCTTCCTATGCAGATAACATAACACATGTACACACCATAATGTAAACACAGCTGCACACATCCTCCAAAATAACCTCAACACACTACATGAATGGTTCACCACAAACAGGCTCAAAATAGCCCCAGCCAAATCTACAGTGACCCTTCTCACAAACTGGACAGCAGGAAACAGTCACATTCCACACCTCACCATAAACAACACTCCTCTACCACACACAGACACACATACAAAATCCTTGGTGTATCATATATCAATGTCATTTAAACAAAATATCACAAACATTAAAAATAAATTAACACCAAGACTCAATGCCAAAAGGTCACTTGCCCATTCAACATTTGGACACAACAAAGAAAACACCACCACAGTATATAAACAATATAATTGTTCAGTGATGAGTTATGCAAGCCCTGCTTGGGCTTCTAACCTCACTAAAACACACTATAACACTCCACGGACCATACAGAACAAGGCCCAAAAAATAATCACAGGCTGCACAGCTACCACACCTACAGACCACCTACACCAAGAAACCAAAGTCCTCAAAGTCAAGGATCATCTAGACATGAGAGGCACCCAAATTCTCACTGCAGCCTCCGCAAACCCACAACATCCACTACACTACATGGCAGCACATCCACACACACCAAGGAACATCAAAACAACACCCAGCACACGATATCATGCACAAATACTATCATCTCTTCCCCCCTGCCCACCTCAGACCAGCTTCCAGAAGCATATTCATAATCAAATCACTCGCCGTTCCATTCAGTCAATCAAAGATAACACTGCTGCATGCACGGCCTCCTGATATCCAACCTTCTGAATCCTATCTCCCTCGTGAGGACAGGGTCCACCTGGCCAGGCTGAGATGTGGGCATCATCCAGCCCTCTTAAGTTATCAGAAGAGGCTGGATAACTCCGTCGTTCATGCCTGCCCAGGATGTAACACAGCACCCCATACAATTAAGCACATCATGGAAGACTGCATTGCACACAATCACCTATGCCAACAACATACCATACACTCCTTGAGAGCTCTGTGGGAAAGCCCGGTCTCGGCCATGGCCTTCCTTAGGGACTCGGGGCTGTTCGGCCAGACTGCCTAGGGAACAACTACTACTGCTATAATGCTATAATTACTTTATTCTAACAGTCTACAATCTCCTGATCTTGCATAGTGACTTGTAACAACGGCTTAACACCCTGGAATAGTCACCAAGAAGAGCTACGGAAAAGATGTCGACATAACCCTGTCTATTTTTGCCAATGATTTATGTGATATAAGCAATCTGTCTATTATCAGATGCCTTAGTCATGTAAAGGATGGCCACAAACATATCACCTCTTTGGCACTCTGTCCTCCACCAATTAACTGCCTTCCCTCCAACTCACACCACCTACTCATACTTCTCCACCTCATCCTTGGTCTTCTCCTCACTTAATAATCTGCTAGTCAGTTTCTCATTCTCCATTCTCTTCACATGGCCAAATCATCTCAAAGTAATTCTCTCAGCACTGTCAATCACATGACTTCAAAGTGCACAAACCACTGACCATACTAGAAGGTGTGGAGCTTCCAATGTCGTACTGTCATCTTAAACTTTCTGCTTGGTGTACTGGGTATGGAGCTGCCAAAGTTGTACTGTCATCTTAAACTTTCTGCTTGGTGTACTGGGTGTGGAGCTTCCAATGTTGTACTGCCATCTTAAACTTCTGCTTGGTGTACTGGGTGTGGATCAGGCTTCCAGTACCTGATAGTCAACAACACCTGAAATAAGTAAATAAAGCTATAAGGACCTGGTACTGACAGGGACACCTTCATATGATGGCACTAATATGAATTTTCATGCTTTACTTTATCCAAAAAGCTCTTTTTTCATTTGCCCTTCATCAGTTCTTGTTGGCCACATTTGAAACATCTGCACAATATCATCATTTCGCATCATAGAAAACTGACATTAAAATATATATTCAAAACTCTGAAGAATAATAATGAGGCCTACAGGCTGAGACTACTAGAGACTTAGCTCTGTATGATATGTGCTTTTAATATGTGGCCTACTAGAAGAACAGAAACTAACATGTCTACTGTTATACTTGGGATATGTTTGATACTCCACTACTGAATTCTGGCAGCAGTCTTGAAGTCATTACCATTGCATAACTTTACCATGGTACTAGACTGACTTTTTTTTTTTTTAAGCGATCATTCATGAATGCATTCATGAATACTTTCATAAAGTATTCATATCAGCAATCAAATTCACAGCACTTCTTTGTACAATATTACTATATTGTATTTGTACAGTATTTGTGTTCTTATACATTTGAAGCATTCATCAAGACTGAAGATCACTTCACCCTGCAGTCCGTCCTCCCCCTTTTGAGGGAGAGAAGGAGATGAGGGATGTTTACATAACTGTGCAGTGGAGCAGCTTAGTTAGATTGGTGCCACCGCATGAAGGCATCTCTCTCAAGCACTTCTCATAGTAAATGAGGTAATGAAGGCTGTATCCAGCTCCCCTAGTTCAAGATGTCTCAACTAAACTGAATAAACCATCTGAAGGTGGCAAGTCCAAACATTTTTATTACCATTAGGAAAAGACCTCTCATAGGGAGTGATGAAGGCTGTACATACTGTATTTAATTCATCACATTCAAAAAGTCTCACCTCAGCTGAATAAAATTATGAGGGTTCCAGCTTAAAAAAAAATAAAAAATAAATAAATAATAAAAGTGGCTACCATGGCCATAATGATAAGCCTTAGGACCACACAAGGGAACACACCAAGAAAAAATAATACGAACCTGACCCACTACACTATTTTCATCTCAACTTGGCCCAGATTTGTTCTTTTGCAGCTTATTCCCTGCAGTGCAATAGCAGAAAAAGGCAATACTATGGCTCTACAGCAGTGGTTCTTAACCTTTTCACTACCACGCCCCCTCTAGTAGTTTTTTTTTATTTTTTATGTGTCCGACTCTGGGCATAGGCTTTACAGCCTGCTATCAAGGCCCAGCCGTCCTCCTACATACCATACACCTCTACATGTCACCACTTCGGCGCTAACACCCGCCGTCCATATTGAATACATGCTAGGGCTGTCTCATACAGGACTGGTGTATTGGTATTAGCGGGGTATTTTTACGACATGTCGGTGGGTCTTCTGGTAGATCAGTAAAGCCTGATTTAATGAAATTCAAATCCTTAAACTGTTCCCTGCCCCAGCGAGGATTCGAACCTGGGTCCATTGTGACTGCAAGCCAACTCTCTACCGATCGAGCTACCGCCTCCCCTGATGGTCCTTCCCTCCAGGCCCCCCCCCTCCCCCTGTGCATTTTCGACCAAATTGATAAAATTCCCTCCAAGATTTTAAGGAAAAACTGAAAAAATGGGTGTTTTTAGTCTTCCTATTAACCTCTTCATTACCGCGCCTCCCACCCCCAGCCGCCCCGCTCTCCCTCCGTCAAACCGAATTCCCGGAAGTTCATGCGTGTGCGTGGGGGGTGATCGTTTATCATAAGTGTGCTGTTTTTCATTTTATATTACTTTTATATTCTCAAGTACATGTTGACCACGAGGTACACTGTGCATGATCTGAAATACATTTCCTATAGTAGTATACGTGTAGGGATATATATACTTTACTAAACTTTCATTGTTCCTATAAATATAGACTTTACAGACAAAAAAAGGTATATACAGTACTCATATGTTGCTCCTCGTGGTGTTGATACACTGCAGGATGTACGTTGGGAAAGTCCAGGTGAAGTGTAGGTAGTGGAGGTGGCCTTTGATCTGCAAACGGATCTGACAAGAGGGTGAAGGCACGTCCTCAGGGACTCTGCAACACTGGCGAGCCTACAGGGCTGGGATTTGAGCAATTATCTATCTCGCTTTCATCACTTGTACTCTCGCTGTCACTGTCGTTTTCTGGTATATAATCATCGTCTGACTCACTCACTGATGTCTGATTGAGTTTCATTGTCGTCAGAATCATCTAACTCACTAGCAAGCTTTGTATCAAATTCATCATCAGTATCAGATGATGCCATGATCACACAAAAACAGCCAAAAAAAAACACACAGTCACAGCATGCAGCTTGGGGGATACTGAGGGGTTGCGGGTGAGAACTGGCTGCTGGTTGGTTGTGGGGCCTAGGAAGGTGGTTGTCATGGTAACCACGTGCTGATATGCCTAGTGCAACTATTTTTTTCTGTTTATATCATACCATATAGGTCTATATATATGCCCAAAACATTTGAAATAATAAATCATATCCAAAATACCCAAATGATGTCAATCATGGCCTGGCATGGACTCTGATATGGCCATGGCATAGCCATGACAAGGAGAATGACATCAGAGTCAAGTTGCCAGTTCTTACAACCCAAGTCTCTCTAGTAACCCGAAAACCAACACTCCTACCCTCCTATACCTCCCTATGCTTATCAGGTTTACCACTGTAAACCTTACAATTATCGGTTCCTCGCCAGAACTTTTTCTAGGTTTACAAGCGTAAACCTTATCGATTTCGGTAGTGAAGGGGTTAAGCGTGAATTTTGTGCAAACAATATACCCAGCATAATTAATGAGGTTACTCTCTTACTAATTTAATGAGATACTTGACTCTTTTTCTTAGCTACCAGATCTTGAATGAGTGGTCGAATGCCAGAGGGTACACAACGTAAGTCCCCTTCAGCGTTCAGCCTGTTTCTGTAATTGGTCTTGACAGTAATGAGCATGGAAAATGGAGCTTCACAAAGATATGTGGATGCAAACATTGTCAGAATCTGAAGAGCCTAATGTGAAATCAGAGGGTAAACAGGAAGGTTCTTGACCCAGAATGTCTCAAGATTCAGTTCTTTGAAGTCTTCCTCAGCTGAGGAGTTGAACTTCAACTCAAGAAAATACTCTTCCACTTCATCCAAAACATCAGCTACCTCACACTGAAATGGGTTCCTGATGAATTTCCAGGTTTCACGAATCTCGTCTATATCTGGGAAGTATCCGATTAATTCTGCTTTCAAGTCACTCAGATGAGTGATTATTATTATTATTGTTATTATTTTTAAACTCTGATTCAAGGTAAATGTGAATGAAAGCAGAATCCAAGTTACTAAAACTGGCTGTATTTCCATCCTGAGTTCATCTCCAGAGGTCGAGTTCGGCCTTGTAGGCTCGAATGGTGTCATGGTGCATAATGATGTTGATGTTTTCCCTTGTAGTTTAAGGCTGATTGTACTCAGCGTTTTGAAGATGTCCACCAGGTAAGACAGAGATAGCAGAAAGCCTTCAGACTGGACGTTGTCGTGGAGATCTGCTTTCTGCTCTGAATCTAGAAGTATTGCTACTTCTCATAGTTCATAAAGCCATCAAAGCATATTTTGTATTTCACAATCATCTTGATATTTGCCACACTCATGTTAAGAGAAATACAAATATAATTAGAGAAATTCCTACTTTTTCCCACGGGCTCACGCCCCCCCTGGAATTTACTCACCCCAGGTTAAGAACCTCTGCTCTACAGCCTTTCTTGAGTGTGTCTTTGTAAGTAACATCACATTCTTGTGTTAATCTCTTACAGCTCAAAACAATCAGGATGAAAATGGCAATTTCTGTATTGGCCATGTAAAAGTAACATATATAGAGAATACTTAATTTCAATAAACACATAAGTACCAAATGGCAAGAAATCATACCCAGGTATCTGAATAAAGGGATGATGAGGAGGAAGAAAATAAGGTGACTAAAAAGAGAGACAGGCAAATTAGGCAGTTAAGGAGCAATGTGGTAACAATGTGGATGTACTGGAAAGCATTAAAAGGATAGCTTGGCCTTGTGGAGAGCAAGGAGAATGAGACTGACTAAGGGAGTGAATGTGAGTGAGGCAGAGGAGAGGAGGCATGGGGAAGACTATGAATGAAATGACAAGACAGGGTAGAGAGAGTATAGAAGTAAGGTTGGGGTGAGTTGGAAAGGTGGCAGCCTGATGGTGGAGGAAAGGATATCATGGAGGTAATCATGTAGCCAACTCTTACTGGATTACAATGTGACTACAGATGGTTACACATGCAGACTAGAATAAGATATAGGACGAAAATGAAAGTGCCATCGGCTCCTAAACCAGGGATGTCTAATAGAGTGCATGAAGCCTCAACAAGGGGTGCATAAAAGGTTCCTTGGATACTTTATACCTTGCATTATAAGGCTTGCAATTCTTTATCATATTTCTACTTGCAATTCTTTATCATATTTCACAATACATTATGTCAGTTCTAAAGGATTATACATTACTCTGCACGACCAATTTTTCTTTTCTACCAAAAATTTTATGAGATGTGGTGTACAGGTTATGATACATTTAGTTAAGGGGGTTTAGGTTAGGACACATTTGGTTTGGGGGGGTGCAGGTTAGGACACATTTGGTTTGGGGGTGTGAAGGTTAGGACACATTTGGTTTGGAAGTGTGAAGGTAAGGACACAGGGGGGGTGTAGGTTAGGACACATTTGGTTTGAGGGTGTGTAGGACACATTTGGTCTGAGGGTGTGTAGGTTAGGACACATTTGGTTTGGGGGTGAGTGAGTTAGAACACATGTGGTCAGGGAGTGCACAGGTCAATCAAGATTAGGACAAACCTGCATCAGACTGTAGTTAATATTTAAGTTTATTCTTGTTGCTACCTGCCCATTTTATTTTGTCTACCAAAGGTCTCTCACACTGAAAGGCTTCATTAAGGCTATACTTAACCCCTTCAGTTCAAAAAGTCTATACCAAGTTGAATATAATTATCGTGGGATAGCAAAAATACAGTGAAACAGACATCCACAGGTTCAATGGGTTAATGGGAAAGAGAAAAAGAAGGTAAAAAGAAGTGTAAGAGATGTGTTGCTCGTAACAATATGTAATTAGACCTGGAGTGGTGGCATCATCGCCGTGGGTCTACCCCCCAGAGGGTGTCAAGAAGAGGAGGACAGCATGGGGGCCAAACCACCGCAACCCCCCCCGGCCCCTCACGGGGCCCGAGAACCTGGGAATGGCTTTGGTCGCCCGGGCAAGTACCATATCTCTCAACACATCACACACAACACCATCATTCTTTCTACACTGAGAAATGACTCCCCGGCGGTCATTTCTCGACGACTTCTGCTCACTGGGGACATTGGGAGCAATCCTGGACCCAACAAATACACATGTCCAACATGCTCAAAACCTATCACGTCAAGCCGACAGACAAAGGGTTCAGTTCAGTGCAATTCCTGCAAAAACTGGACCCATTACACCTGCACAACACTTGCATCCAGAAAAGACTACACAAACACCTGGACCTGTTTCTTATGCTCATTACACCAAAACACTTGCATCCAGAAAAGACTACACAAACACCTGGACCTGCTCCTTATGCTCCCTCCCCCCACCCACTTACCCCCTCACAAACCCTACTCCTACTTCCCCCACACCTCCTCAGCCTAACTCACCAATCCTTCCCACACCATCCAATCCCCTAACCCCTCCTATCCCACCCAAACCTAATCCAACCCAACCCTTACCTCCATCACAACCTTCTCCTACCCCTTCCCCTCCAAACACACCACCACCTCCCCTCCGTGCTGCAGCAAACAACACACATGGCACACATAACATAAACATTCTCCAATTAAACATTGATGGCTAAACACAAAATAACAAGAACTCACACAATTCATCAAACAACACAACATACACATTGCCATCTTACAAGAAACAAAACTATGCACAACACAAAAAACACCTACATCTCATAACTTCACCACCATCAGACAAGACCGGGCAGACGGCAGTGGCGGTGGACTCATCACCCTGGTACACAAATCTGCCAACTTTTCAGACACCAGTGCACACACAAAGTCACTTCTCCCCCATGACATCACGACAGAAATACAGTAAAACCTCGATATAACGGACTTTAATAGACTGGAATTCGCTTTTATCGGACTCGAGGAGCTACCGGACTAAATTCGTATATATCGGAAAAAGTCAGATAAAGCCAGAAGCAGTCCGGACTGCCTGACCACTTCAGCTATGTTCACCACAATAAGGTAAATAAAAGACATGTTTATCAGTGTACAGTACAGTATTATTATACCACTTGATTAATGTAGTGAAGGTATAACACAGTACAGTACTGCAATGGTAGTGAAAACAGTTTAAAAACCATTGTTGCAATCTGGACTAATGTCTGATATGTCGGAAAAAGTCCAGATTAGCAGGGGAAAGTCCGGATGTCGCTTTTATCGGAATTTCGCATTTTTCGGAATGGTTAGGCCCCAATTAGTCCGTTATAGTGAGGTCTTACTGTACAATCAATTAAATTACGCACTGGTAACAAATCACACACAACAATCGCCAACATTCCCCCCCAATCATCCCCCATAGTACCACACAATTACCCTCCACAAATACACCAAATCGCCAACATACCCAACATCATCCTGGGTGGTGATTTCAACGCCAAGGCATCAGCCTGGTATGTCAACAACCCTGACACAGACAGAGGGCTGGCACTACACACCCAGACAGATCATCTTTTCATACTCAATCATCCCAATTAACATACCCATATCCCACACTAAGCCCTCTTCCTCCCATCATCCCCAGACATCACTTTCTGCTCCCCAAACCTCATCCCCACAACATCCTGGAAAGTGGTCAGAACCCTTGGCTCTGACCACCTCCCGATCATCATCACTACCAAAACCAGAATCGCCCCAGCTGCCCACAGACATACATACACTAATTACAAGAAAGCCAACTGGGAGGCCTTCACAACTGAAACAGAACAACACTTTGAAACAGTAAACAGTATACCCATCACAAACATCAACACCGCTGTGTACACTTTCAATACAATTACAGTAATCTCTCTACTATTTGGATGCCCATTATTCGAATGCACCACTATTCGGACATCATGGGCTGTCCGCCCCCCAAAATGCCCCAAAATTCGAAAAAATCTGAAAACAAAAATCCGATTTTTTGGGACCGCATCAGTTTGAATTTCCCGCTTGCACCAATAGGCTGTGTTTTCGCGCGTGGCGCCTGTCTGTCAGTCCCATTTCCCGCTCTGTTCCTGCCTCGTAAACACGCTCCGACAATGGCGGCCGAAGTGATTGGTTTTGTGGTGATACCCTACCTCCTGCAGGGCTTGATGCTGCTCTTCACCTTGTTCATCATGTGTGTGATGATGTCTGATACCAAGATCGCATCTACTGTTGCCAGTCCGAGTACCCAGCAGGAAGATTCCAACGAGGACAGCGACGATGATGCGGACTCCTCACGGCTTGCCACTACCCCAACCATCCCAAGGCTGAGCACACTCCGGGAATATGTGGAGTTCGTCCTTGACTACCTAGAACACCCGGACTGCAACAGGGAGATGGGGCCCTTGGGATTTGTGGGTGAAGTGCGAGCTTTCAGGCACCGCATCATTAATAGTCAGAATCATCGTTGCTTGCGTCAATCCACCATTGACAGTTTTTTCAGGTCAGTCAACCCTGCCGTCGTCAACCCTCACTCCACACCATCATCTCACCAAGACAGGCCTTCTAGCTCCGAGCCACAGCCCAGCACATCAGGCACGGCGGAGTCACCACTGGATGTTAGTTTCCGTTTATCTTCGGAGTCCTTTGCAGTGGATAGCGTATCACCACGTTCCACCAAGAGGACCCTACACCGCCTCCGTCAGCTCATCTCGGACTCTGACAGCGACTAAATTCTCCAGGACTCGTCACTAGACCACACGGGAATTTACTGTTATGTACAGTGCAGTGAAGTGATGTGATCCTAGTTATGCAAAAGAAAACGTTGTGGAAAGTGCTGGTGAGAAGTGCTGGTGATTGTCAAGTGCAGCGGAAGTGCAAAGGTGTGTCAGGTGCAAGGTCTTCCTGTCAGAGTCTGAGATGATCGAGAGGGTTATACATCAGGACGGCGGCTTCTTTCTCGTAAGTACCCTAACTTCATCAAAATTCCTTGTTTTGTTCTTTCCATATCATTAATCTCATGCATAAACTGTGTGAAAGATGATTTCCATAATGATTTTCATGTCTAACCTGTTTTCATCATGCTGTAAATGGGTTAAAAAATTACCCTAAATGTTAATCATAATTTCTTACTTTCAATTTAATTTTTTCATGCATGGTTTTTAAGTGCACCAGCTATGAAAAAGGTGAATGCCTTTGATTTGTGTGCAAGATGATTACCATAAAGATTTTCATGTCTAACCTGTTTTCATCATGCTGTAAATGGGTTAAAAAATTATCCTAAATGTTAATCATACTTTCCTGCTTTCAATTTATTTTTTTCATGCATGGTTTTTAAGTGCACCAGCTATGAAAAAGGTGATGCCTTTGATTTGTGTGCAAGATGATTACCATAAAGATTTTCATGTCTAACCTGTTTTCAGCATGCTGTAAATGTGTTAAAAAATTACCCTAAATGTTAATCATAATTTCCTGCTTTCAATTTAATTTTTTCATGAATTGTTTTTAAGTGCACCAGCTATGAAAAAGGTGAATGCCTTTGATTTGTGTGCAAGATGATTACCATAAAGATTTTCATGTCTAACCTGTTTTCAGCATGCTGTAAATGGGTAAAAAAAATTACCCTAAATGTTAATCATAATTTCCTACTTTCAATTTAATTTTTTCATGCATGGTTTTTAAGTGCACCAGCTATGAAAAAGGTGAATTCCTTTGATTTGTGTGCAAAACGATTACCATAAAGATTTTCATGTCTAACCTGTTTTCAGCATGCTGTAAATGTGTTAAAAAATTACCCTAAATGTTAATCATAATTTCCTGTTTTCAATTTAATTTTTTCATGCATAGTTTTTAAGTGCACCAGCTATGAAAAAGGTGAATGCCAGTGAATTTCATGTCCGGTCATAACCTAACCTAACCTAACCTAACCATTTTGTTAATCATAATTTCCTGCTTTCAATTTATTTTATTCATGCATGGTTAGCACTAGTACTGAAGTGCACCAGCTGTGAAAAAAGTAAATGCCTATGATTTTCATGTCCTGTACCTAAACAAAGCTGCCAACTCAGTGAACAGCTGAGCCTAACTTACCTCAAATTCATTCTTTTTGGGTAAAATTTAAATTAATTCATGCTTTGTGTTAATTATTTTAGTGCACTAGCTGTGACAAAGGTGAATGCCAGTGAATTTCATGTCCGGTCATAACCTAACCTAACCTAACCATTTTTCTGGTAACAATTTACATCATTTACTGTATTTGATGCTTTGTATCCAATAATTTAGTGCATAAAATGTGAGAAAAGATGATTTCCATGTCCAATACTTACTTATACTATGCTGGCAAGTTCTGACCACCTATGCCTTACTCACCTCTAAATCATCATTTTTTGGTTAAAATTCAATTAATTCATGCTTTGTGTGCATTATTATGTGAAAAAGGACCTAAATAAGTGCTATACATGTCCGGTAGGGAGGTAGGAAGGTAGTTTTCTGATTTAGGTTAGGTTAGGTTAGGTTAGGGTCATGAATGACCGGTACTGGAGCTTCAGGCCCAATATTCGGACAAGACCAATGTCCGGACATGCCTTTGGCTCTATTACGTCGGATAGTGGAGGGATTACTGTATACAAAATGCAGACAAAAGATACATCCCTAGAGGCAACAGAAAAAGACACAACCCCAACTTCACACCGGAAATTCAAGGCCTCATCAGACAACGGGACACACTACGACACTCCCAGACACCTCATACACAAGACACTGTACAACAAATACAAGAACTCAACACTAAAATAAACAATAAAATATCAGAACAGCAAACACTAAATTGGAATAATTATCTCCAAACACTTAAGCACAAAACAAACACCAGCAAACTCTACAAAACACTAAACAGCATCACATTCTCCAACAGCAACACTACACAATCACATGCTGCCATCACAACAGACACCATATCTTCAAACAAACAACAAGCAAACACTTTCATCAATCACTTTTCACATTTCAGCATTCTAAACCCCCATCGTGACGACCGACATATCATCCAACATAAGAGACAGTTCCCCACAGATCCAAACTTCGCACTTTTCACTTACAACCAGACAAAGCATATCATCAGCAACCTCAAGCACTCATCTGCCTGTGGACCAGACAACACAAGCAACATACACCTTAAACACCCTGGACCACAAGGCATACAAGCACTCACCAACATATCAAACTACAGCTACTCACACAACATAATACCCAACATCAGGAAGCATGGCATTAACATCACTATCCTCAAACCCAACAAAGACCCTACGTTACCTTCCTCACACAGCCCCATCACACTCCTCTGCACCCCCTCTAAAGTCACTGAAAGACTAGTATTACAACTAGTTACACCTCACATACCCCTAGCCCCATCACAACATGGTTTTAGGCCACTACACTCCACAAACACTCCTCTTACAGACCTCACACAGAGAGTTTTTGATGGCATGAATTCAGCTAGGCCACCACATAGAACACTCCTTGTCACACTAGACATTAATAAAGCTTTTGATTCCATCCCCTGCCACAACCTCACAAACAAAATATTCAACACAAACATGCACAATAACACAAAAAGGTGGCTGGCAAACTACTTAGCAGGCAGATGTGCACATGTAGCTTTTGCCGGTCAGTCCTCTAACATCAGAAACTTCACAAATGGCGTCCCCCAATGATCTGTTTTGTTCCCTACACTCTTCAACCTATACATGGATGACATACCTACACCCCACACACAACAGATACACACAGCTTCCTATGAAGAAAACATAACACTTACATGCACATACAGTACCAAAATCCAAACACAGCCACACACATCCTCCAACCTTACCTCAACACACTACAGTACATGAATGGTTCACCACAAAGAGACTTACAATAGTCCCAGCCAAATTTACAGTGACCCTTCTCACAAACTGGACAGCAGAACACGTCACATTCCACACCTCACCATAGACAACACTCCCCTACCACACACACACACACACACACACACACACACACACACACACACACAATTTAGGGAGCATGAAATGGAACCCAGGCTGATGAGAATGACCGAAATTACAGTTGACATGGATGAGGTGCTACAGCTGATGAAGGATTTGAATGTGAGAAAAGCAATGGGACCAGATGGTGTGGCTGGATGGATCCTGAAGGAATGTGCCGACCAGTTAGTGTGGCCAGTTTATGTCATTATCAAAACCTCGCTTGAAAATGGACAGTTACCTAAAGACTGGAAAAGAGCAAGTATTGTGCCAATCTTTAAGGGAGGAGATAGGGAGGATCCACTTAATTATAGACCTGTGTCACTTACTAGTATTGTTTGTAAAATCTGTGAGAAAGTTATTAGAAAAAGATGGATAAAGTATTTAGAAGAAAATGAAGTGATAACACCAAGACAGTTTGGTTTTAGGGAAGGAAGATCCTGTATTACTAACCTACTAAGTTTCTACAGTAGGGTAACAGATGTCATAAGGAGAGAGAGGGATGGGCGGACTGTGTCTATCTGGATCTTAAGAAAGCATTTGACAGGGTACCCTATAAGAGACTATTGTGGAAGTTGAGGACATTTGGAGGGGTGCATGGGAAACTATTAAAGAGGATGGGAGATTTTTTGATAGGAAGGCAGATGAGAACAGTAATAAGAGACAAGGTTTCACAATGGAGAATGTGACTAGTGGAGTACCCCAGGGCTCTGTCCTGGCCCCAGTAATGTTTCTGATATATGTAAATGATTTGCTAGAGGGTTTGAATAGTTACATGAGTATGTTTGCAGATGATGCTAAAATTATGAAACATATTAAATGTATTGATAGTTGTAAAGAACTGCAAGAGGACCTGGACAAACTACACAGCTGGAGCCAGACTTGGAAAATGGACTTTAATGCCAAGAAGTTTCATGTATTAGAAATGGGTATAAGTGAAAGAAGACCACACTGGACATATTAAATGGGCAACGAGATGATTAGTAAAAGAAAGGATGAGAAAGACTTGGGAGTGATTATTCGGGATGACTTGTCACCAGAAAAGCATATAAACAAAATTATTGGGGGAACTTATGGATTACTGACCAACATGAGAGTGGCTTTTAATTATATGGATGAGGAAATGTTGAGGGAGTTGATAGTGACCATGATAAGACCAAGACTAGAGTATGCGGCAGTGGTGTGGTCACCTCATTTGACGAAGCATATTGATAAACTAGAAAGGGTTCAACGGATGGCAACGAAAATGATACCGTGTTTAAGGGAACTCACCTACGAGGAGAGATTGGAAAAACTGAAGTTACCAACATTGCGCGAGAGAAGGGAAAGAGGTGACTTGATCATGATATTTAGAAATGTAAGAGAATTGGAAAGGGTGGATAGAGAGGATCTTTTTGTGTTGGATGATGGAAGAACAAGAGGTCATGGCTTCAAGTTGAGGAAAAGTAGATGTCTTAATGATCTCAAAAGGTTCAGTTTCCCAAACAGAAGCATAAGTATTTGGAATGACTTAGACGAAGAGGTGGTGCAGGCGAAAAACATTCATGTATTTAAAACTAGATTAGATGAATGTAGATATGGAGACGGGACAACACGAGCTTAGCTCAATTCCTGTATACTACAAATAGGTAAATACAAATAGGTAAATACACACACACACACACACACACACACACACACAGAGGGAGAGAGACGGAGCTGCTCCTGGATCGAGGGGAAATAATCGCAGAACTAGCAGCGAAAAGAAGATAGCCTATTGTGATTATGTGGTTGAATACGTGAGTGGTGGTCCCGTCGGATATTAGTTTTAAAAAACGCAAGTTTCGGCCCTAAAAATACAAGACAAAGTGAAAAAGAAAGTTTCCATATGGTTGCATCATGGCGGAGAGACGGAAGATTGTTTACAACTGGCGAGAGGGAATTTGTGGGCTTCACCGAGCTAAATGTAGGCAAAGGAAGTGTTAAGCTGCAAGAAACAAGAGTAGCAGGTGTAGAGAAAACGGCGGAGAGGAATGTCCAGGAGTTAAAAAAGGTATGGGAAGTAATTAAGCAGCTGCAGGAACGGACCATAGAGCAAGACAGAGAGATCAAAGTCCTACAGAATAGACTGGAAAAAGTTAGCACACGTAGTGAGGAACAAGAAAAAGAAGTTACAGAATTAAAGGCGAATAATGAATCCGCATCAAATGAAATAAAACAGCTGAAGAGGGAGAATAAGAGGTTGGAAGAAGAAAGGGACAAAATAAAAAATAAACTAGATGAATACGAATCAAAATCGAGGAGGCAAGATGAGCATATTCAGGAAATTAAGGAGCAACATAAGGGGTGGAAGAAAATACAGGAGGAAGGAAATGTAAATTTGAAGGAAATCATAGAACAACAAAGTAAGGAAAAAGTGGAGAAGGAAGTGGTTAGAGTACTAAGAAGTAGAGAATCTTTGGTCAGGGATGTAGCAGACAAGAAAAAATGTGTGATAATCTCAGGAATAAAAGAAAAACGAATGACAGTAAGATCTGAAAGAGAGAGAGAGGAACTGAGCAAGGCTAAAGAAATAATAGCAGTGGTTATGGAAGGAAACAGTGAAGCCCAAGAAGAGACTGAAGAAGTGTTTAGGTTAGGAAAGCACGAGGATGGTGGGGCAAGGCCCTTGAAAGTAAAGTTTAAGTCCCAAGTAATAGTGAATGAAATCATAAGTAGAACGTGGAAATTGTCAGAGAAAGAGGGGTTTAAAAATGTTTGGATTAGGAGAGATGCAAATGAAGAGGAAAGAGCTAAATTAAAGGAGTTAGTAAAGGAAGCAAAGATAAAAAACGAACAACGAACGGAGAAAGAGAAGACAGAGTTCTATTGGAGAGTTATGGACCAGAAACTGAGAAAGTGGTACCGACAGAAGGAAGGAGAGACGAGAGAATAAAAAACGATGAAAAAAGTTTGAAAGTGGCGTACACAAACATTGATGGACTAATATCGGCAAGGTTAGAAATCAATTATTTTTTGAGGGCACACGAACCTGATGTTATGTGCTTTGTAGAGACTAAATTGAAAGAAGATATTGATATTCATATGGGAGGTGGGAAATACAAATTATGGAGAAGAGACAGAAAAGAAAAAATGGGAGGAGGAGTGATGATAGCAGTGAAGGACAACATAAACGTAGATACTGTGGAAATTGCAGAGGGCAGGGCCGAAGCCATAAATTTGAAACTAGAAACTGGGGAGAATGGTAAGAGAGATATGGCAGTGGTATACGTTCCCCCTAAGACGAGAGCATGGAATGACGATGAATACCAGGAGATGTTGTCAGACATGGTTAGTTATCTACAGAAAGTGATCGAGAAAAGCAACAATATAATCCTAATGGGTGACTTTAATTGTAAAGAGGTGAACTGGGAGGAATGGGACTCGGGAGGCAGCAAAGATTCGTGGGGCACTAAATTGTTAAATATAGCAATGAATAATGTAATGACACAGTGGGTTAAAGAAGAGACACGATTCAGAGGTGATGACACACCAGCAAGATTAGATTTGCTACTATCCAAAGAACCTGATGTAATTGAATCATTAAATTATCTGTGTCCTATAGGAAAAAGTGATCATGTGGTCATTGAGTTCCAGATGATAATAGGGAACGTGGTGCCAAGAGATGAGCTTTATAGGCAAGGAAGATACAACTTTGGGAAAACAAACTTTGCAGAATTGAGAAAATTTTTTGAAAATGCGGACTGGAGAAAATTCAGAGAAACAAGAGAGATACAGAGGAAGTGGGATATCTTTTTAGACCTCTACAATCTGGGAGTGGAAAAATATGTGCCAAGAGTAAGTGGGAAAGAAAACAGGAAAAAGGTGTGGTTTAATAGAAAGTGTATAATAGCGAAAAAAGAGAGGGACATGGCATGGAACAAATGGAAAAAGAGAAGTAATATCAGAAAAAAGGAAGAATATAAAAGAACTAGAAATGAATATACAAGAATACGTAGAGAGGAAGAAAGGAACTTTGAAAAAGGTATAATTGACAAATGTAAGGATGAACCCAAATTGTTTTATAGATTTGTTAATGGCAAATTGAAGCAAAGGGAAGGAATCACCAAACTGAAAGTAGAAGGAGAGGTCTATAAGGATGCAGTAATGCAAGCTGAAGTAATGAACAAATGTTTCCAGTCGGTTTTCACTAAGGAAAGGGAGTTTGTGGAAGGAGAGGGAATGATTGGAAATGTAGTGATAAAAGATATAAAAGTGGAAGTGCAGGAAGTGTATAAATTACTGGGAGCTCAAGATGTAAGGAAGGCCCGGATGGAATCTCTAATTGGGTACTGAAGGAATGCAGAGAACAACTGGCAGATAAGATTCACAATTTAATTGTGTGCTCCTTGGAAGAGGGGAAAGTGCCTCGGGAATGGAAGAGGGCAAATGTGGTGCCAATCTATAAGGGAGGAAACAAGGAAGAACCCCTGAATTATAGACCAGTGTCCCTAACCAGTATGGTTGCGAAATTGTGTGAGAGAATCCTGAAAGACAGATGGATAAAATATCTGGAAGAGATGAATATTTTGACTGAAAGTCAGTTTGGATTCAGAAGTGGAATGTCATGTGTTTCCAACTTGTTGAGCTTCTACTCAAGGGCGATTGACGTGCTACAGGAGAGAGACGGTTGGGTGGATTGTGTGTACTTAGATCTGGAGAAGGCCTTCGACAAAGTACCCCACAAGAGACTATTATGGAAATTAGAGCATATAGGAGGACTTAAGGGAAGCCTCCTGGAATGGATGAGAGACTTTTTGAGTGACAGACAAATGAGGACAGTAATAAAGGACAGGACATCTGGATGGAGGGAAGTAACAAGTGGTGTCCCACAGGGCTCGGTGTTGGCACCAGTAATGTTCTTGATTTATGTAAATGATATGGTAGATGGAGTGAACAGCTACACAAGCCTGTTTGCTGATGATGCAAAGATCTTGAGAAAGGTAGAGGTTGAAGAGGACTGTAAAATGCTACAGGAGGATCTGGATAGGATATATGATTGGAGCCGGATGTGGGAAATGAAATTCAACGCAAAAAAAGGTAAAATATTGGAAATGGGTAAAAGTACCAAGAGGCCACCATTGAATTATTTGATGGGTAATGAACCAATTAGAAAAGCGAGAGAAGAGAAAGATTTGGGAGTGCTGGTCCAGGATAGTTTGTCACCTGAAAAGCACATAAATAAGATAGTGAGAGAGACACATAAACTCTTGACCAATATAAGAGTGGCATTTCATTACATGGATGAGGAGATGATGAAAAAATTGATAGTGGCCATGATCCGGCCCAGGTTAGAGTATGCAGCAGTAGTGTGGTCCCCACACAAAAAGAAAGATATAACCAAGATTGAGAGAATGCAAAGAACAGCAACCAAGATGGTCCCTAGTCTGGCAGATTTGCCATACAGAGAGAGGCTGGAAAGGCTGGATTTGCCCTCCTTAGAGGAAAGGAGAGAGAGGGGTGACATGATTGCAGTGTTCAGGACCATGATAGGAGTAGATAAAATTGACAGAGAAAATCTGTTTGTGTGGGATGAGAGAGCAACAAGAGGACACGGAATGAAACTAAAGAAGCCAAGCTGCTCGAAGGACATCAAGAAATTTAGTTTTCCGTATAGATGTATAGACCTGTGGAATAGCCAGGACAAAGAGATCGTCCGGTCTAAAAACTTAAATGAGTTTAAGGCAAAATTTGACTTATTGAGAAACAGAGACGGGACCCCACGAGCGTAGCTCATTTCCTGTATATCACAATTAGGTAAATACAATTATGTAAATACACACACAAAATCCTTGGTGTAACATACACCAATGTCATTTAAACAACACAACACAAACATCAAAAATAAATTAACACCTAGACTCAATGCCTTGAAGTCACTTGCCCATACAACATTTGGACACAAGAAACCACCACCACAGTATACAAACAATATATACATTCAGTGATGAAATATGCAAGCCCTCCTTGGGCTCCTAACCTCACTAAAACACACTATAACACTCTTCAGACCATACAAACCAAGGCCCTAAAAATAATCACAGCCCACACAGCTACTACACCTACAAACCACCTACACTGAGAAACCAAAGTCTTCAGAGTCAAGGATCATCTAGCCATGAGAGGCACCCAAATTCTTGCTGCAGCCTCCACAAACCCAGAACATCCACTACACTACATGGCAGCACATCCACACACACCAAGGAATATCAAAACAACACCCAGCACACGATATCAAACACAAATACTATCATCTCTTCCCCCCTGCCCGCCTCAGACCAGCTTCCAAAAGCATATTCATACTCAAATCACTCTCCATTCCATTCAGTCAAAGACAACACACAGCTGCATGCACAGCCTCCTGATATCCATCCTTCTGAATGCTATCTCCCCTGTAAGGACAGGGTCCACCTGGCCAGGCTGAGATGTGGGCATCATCCAGCCCTCTTAAGTTATCAGAAGAGGCTGGATGACTCCGTCACTGATGCCTGTCCAGGATGTAACAGAGAACCCCATACTGTTAAGAACATCATGGAAGACTGCATTGCACACAATCACCTACGCCAACAACACAACATACACTCCTCGAGAGCTCTGTGGGAAAGCCCAGTCTCGGCCATGGCCTTCCTTAGGGACTCAGGGCTGTTCAGCCAGACTGCCTAGGGAACAACTACTACTACTACTTCTACTACTACTACTGCTACAGTAAGACCTCACTATAACGGACTAATTGGGGCCCAAGCCATTCCGAAAAATGCGAAATTCCAATAAAAGCGACATCCGGACTTACCCTTGCTAATCCAGACTTTTTCTGATATATCAGACATTAGACCAAATTGCAACAGTGGTTTTCACCACCATTGCAGTACTGTACTGCGTTATAACTTCACTACATTAATCAAATGGTATAATAATACTGTACTGTGCACTGAAAAACATGTCTTTTACTTGTCTTATTGTGGTGAACATAGCTGAAGTGGTCAGGCAGTCCGGACTGCTTCTGGCTTTATCAGACTTTTCGATATATAGGAGTTTAGTCCAGTAGCTCCTCGAGTCCGATAAAAGCGAATTCCGGTCTACTGAAGTCCGTTATATCGAGGTTTTACTGTACCACAATATGTAACTTACGACATTTAAAAATATATAAATACAGTAAATAAATACAAAGGCAATGCAATTTCTAGTCATATCTAAATGGCACAGCCATATTTTTTTTTTCTCTTATGCAAGAAGGAACCATAGGCTGGATGTCTGCAATAATTTTTCTCTCCAAGAAAAAATAAGTCAAATTCAAAATCAGCTCATATCAAGATGCCTGGAAACACTGTAAAAAGTTTGGATGTCATCAGCAAAGGGAAAATACATGAGGAACTGTTAATACTGATTAACCAGAAAGACTCTAACCTGCCACAATAGGCTCCAAAAGGTGGATGAAGGTTGATCTGGTATCACGTACATGCTGGAAGTGGTGTAGGGTGGTGCCATATGGCTTTGTCGGTCTGGATTGCTCCAGGCTCTCATTATATCCCGAAAAAAGACAATATACATTAACTACGATTCTTATCATCAGCTCAAAGATATAGCCATGCTCTTCCCCATGACAAACAGATCCAGTACGATCATTAGGTCTGTTGCTGGTTGCTATCCTTTGTACTCTTTTGTCTATTTACCTATTATGCTTGCAGGTGTGTGCATGTGCAAGAAGCATGGAACCAAAGACTAGGGGGGCACAATAATTGTTCCCTAAAAATATAAATAAAATGGAGCCAAAATCAACACCCAAATTTGAAGTTTGTTCCTAAACACCTGTCAAAAATAAAGGATCACTGAACTATGCTGAACTATATGAACACTGCAGGACTAAAATTTTGTGTTAAAAGTACAGATCTACTTTGCTGTATGGCTGGGCTACATTCATGCAAACCAACCAGGATAATTATCAATTGTATATCACACACAGGAATCACACTGCATAAGCGAAATCAGTTACTGTACAGTATAATGAATACAGACTTCGTGGGGGATTGCTGTGATCATATACGCAAAAAGGGGCAGTCATATCTCGAGGATATGGCGCTGCAATGTTGGGATCGTATAAACCAAAAATCGCATAACGGTTTTCTATAAAGTGAGAGTGACCTTATCTGTCATCATACTGAAAGGGATTTACGAGTTTTATTCAATTTGGTTATGGGTGTCCATTCTCATAGGACATTTTTTTAAGGTAAAGTTTTAGTTTCCTACCTATCCATCTATCTATCTTGCCAGACTCCCTAATCCCATAAGGGCTGACAACAAAAAATTGCCTCCAGGTCACTCTGTCCTCTACCTTTTGGTAACCCTTTCTCCACCTCACACTTCCCTCCATCACATATCTCAACCACTCCATCCCTCTATCTTGTCCTTGATTTACTAATTGTCTCTATACATGTATCCCCAATTTAATGTAGCAATTCAAACACTACATTATACGGTGAACTAAATATAAACAATTTTCAGTAGCTCACATCACTCAATTTTGAAACAAAAAATGTTTTTCCTGGTCGATTTTAGTGTGATTACAAAGAATTTGAAGTTCATACTTTTCCAGAAATTGCTCATTTTGGAGACCAGGCCTACCCAGGGAAAAATATACCTATTTTTGGGTACCCGCGGCAATGTTTACCGATGGTCTCCCTGACTGGCCACACTGTTCACCCACCGCCACTCCAACTGGGCGTGTCAGTGTATTTCGTGTCAAAGCAATGGGATCCTTAACCCACCGAGTCCCACCGACGTATGATGCATGTCGCTACTTTTTTCCGCAGACAGACCCACCGACGTGCATCGTACGTCACTCAAGTGCAAGGCCCATTGTGTGCACGTTTTTCAACATTCGCAGGTGATTTTTGGAAGGCATATGTGTGAGACCTTCCTCTACCTGCTGTCAAGCAGGGATATTGCCTGGCCCCACCTAACCCCCCTCCCCCCCACACTGGGCAATTCACCTGTTAGCAGTAACCTGGCCAGTAAAGATATGTTGCCCCACGGTCTCTCCAATGATGAAATTCACAGTGAAAGTGATTCCTGAGGTGGAGGACAGAGAAACAAAGAAGCTAGAGGTAGAAACAAACAGAAGTGATGAGGTGGTAATGTCATAAAGGAAGGTGCCATATACAGTAAGACCTCACTATAACAGACTAATTGGGGCCCAAGCCAGTCCGAAAAATGCGAAATTCCAATAAAAGTGACATCCAGACTTACCCCTGCTAATCTGGACTTTTTCCAAAATATCAGACATTAGTCCGGATTGCATCAGTGGTTTTCACCACCATTGCAGTATTGTACTGTGTTGTACCTTCACTAAATTAATCTATCTATCTATTGCCAGACACCACAATCCCGTAAGGGGTGGCCATTTGACTTTGAGTTATTTTTTTTTACGGGGAGGGGCACTAACCCTCCACCAACCCACTTGTTGACACGTAGGGAGCACGTATGGTTTGGTTATATGGTTACCACCCAGCGTTGTAAATGGTTTCTTGGTTTACAGGAAACCATTTGGCTTGTCACTCAATGTAATGCCACCTGTAAAGGAAAGAAAAGCAGTAAGAAGTGACAGGAAATATAGGAGAAATAGGAAGAAAGGAGGGCAGGCACAGAAAAAGAATGATAAAGGCTAAGGAAGAAGTAGGCAGCACTACATCAAGTGAGTGGATGATGGTCGCCACCACCTACCACTAACTACATTAATCAAATGGTATAATAATACTGTACTGTGCACTGAAAAACATGTCTTTTACTTGTCTTATTGTGGTGAACATAGCTGAAGAGGTCAGGCAGTCCGGACTGCTTTCTGGCTTTATCGGACTTTTTCCGATATATGGGAGTTTAGTCCGGTAGCTCCTCGAGTCCGATAAAAGTGAATTCCGGTCTACTGAAGTCCGTTATATCAAGGTTTTACTGTACTGGGGTTTTGGGTGAGTGAACAATGCTTTTATCACCTATATTATTGTGTGAAAACCAATACAGACTTGTACTACACATAAATTTGTACCAAATAAATAAATAAATACATAATTTAAAGTGACCTGAATTAGTTAACCCTTCCATAGTTCGTTTTCTTTAGCCAGGTACCCTGAAAAAGAAGGAAAACGTAAGGTTGAATGACACCTGTATCAACATATTTAAGCTCAGGAGCGTGATTTCTCTATGAATTTTCGATGTTTGTCACCAAAAGCGAAGGTTTGAACCAAAAAAAAAAAAAAAAAAGTTGAAAATCGGTCAAGATCTGGGGGTAGGCTGGGTAAAAAACGGTCAGGACTGGGCGGGTTAATGATATAACCAAACCTAACTTAATCCAACTTAATCTCACTTACGTCTGACAGCCAGCTTTCAAATGTAAAAAATGCGTGTTAGGAATGTTAATTATGGCCGGCTATTGGCAGGCAGTGGCAGAGATCTAAGGCAATCAAATACAGCAAAACCTTGATATAACAGACTTCAACAGACCGGAATTCGGTTTTATCGGAATCGAGGAGCTACCAGACTAAATTCTTATCTATCGGAAAGAATACGATAAAGCCAGAAGCCTTCCAGATTGCCTGACCACTTTAGCTATTTTCACCACAATAAGGTAAATAAAAGACATGTTTCTCAGTGTACAGTACAGTATCATTATATATATTATACCATTTGATTATTATAGTGAAGGTATAATACTGTACTGTACAGTACTGCAATGGTAGTGAAAAAAGTTTAAAAACCATTGGTGGGATCTGGACTGATGTCTGATATACAATACTGGAAAAAGTCTGGGTTAGGAGGGGGAAGTCCAGATGTCACTTTTATCGGAATTTTGCTTTTTTGGGGGAAGGGCTTAGGCCCCAATTAGTCCGTTATAGTGTGGTTTTACTGTACGGTATAGGATTTTTACGCTGAAGATATGTTTCCAAAAGCAAGTTTAAAGTGGAGTAGATTCAAAATAATGTGGTCTACAATGTGGTTGTGTCAGATTTCCTGGATTGAGTGATGTGAACTACTGAAAACTGACCCTAAATATTCTGCTAAATCAGGTGAATCTCTATTTTGCACACTGTTGTTGCTGAATCACAAACAGTATACCAACATAACTGAACAGCCACATACAATAAACATAATCTCATTGTATGTACATTTCCATTCCGGGTATGGCTAATATACCATAAGAGAATTAAAGATATGAAAAATTAACACATGACAACAGAATATATCCATGTAAAGCAGCTATTAATGAGCAGTGACAAGATTTTATGGGCTAAATTGGGTTTACTGAATGTTATTTCAGTGTCCTTTTCTGATTTTTATTTCTATTTTCTGAAGATTGTTTCCCGTCAATATCATTTTCCTGATTATTTCCCTTGCATGTTTTGAAAAAAAAATTATCCTTATGACTATCTATCTATCTATCTATTGCCAGACGCCTCAATCCCGAACGGGGTGGCCACAAACAAATCGCCTCCATGTCACTCTGTCCCCTGCCATTTCACTACCACGCTCCCAACTCACACCCCCCTCTCTCATATACCTCTCCACTCCATCCCTCCATCTCATCCTCGGCCTTCCCCTCCCTCTCACCCCCTCCACCTCACTCACATACACTCTCCTCGTCAATCTTTCACTCTCCATCCTCTCCACATGCCCAAACCACCTTAACGTGTTTCTCCTAACGCTTCCCATCACGTCCTCAAGCACACCACAACGCTCCTTCACTTCCTCATTTGTTAGTCTGTCTCTCCATGTGACTCCACATGCTCCTCTCAAATAACTCATTTCCACTGCTCTCACTCTTGACTTCTGTCCCTCCAACAGGGTCCAAGCTTCACTTCCATATGTCAGAGTTGGTATCACAATACTGTCATGTAACAACTTTTTCACTTCCATGCTCACCTCCCTGTTTCTTATCACTGCTTTCAACGAACCAGCAACCTTCCTTCCCTGCTGTACCCTTTCGAGCACTTCACCCTCCAGACTACCATCCTTACTCATCACACTGCCCAAGTACTTAAATTAACTCACATTCTCCATATCCTTCCCATCCAATCTCACTGTACACTCACTGGCTTCACTTCTCTCGAAGACCATCACTTTACTCTTCCCCACATTCACCTTTAGATTCCGTTTCTTACACACTCTCCCAAACTCATCTACCAAGCCTTGCAGCTCCCCTTCGTCTTCACTCAACAACACAGTATCATCTGCAAACAACAGTACAGGTAGTTTCCAAACACTGCCCTCTCTCACTAGGGCCGCTCCAACATCCACTGCCTTATGACAAGGAAGCTTATATTGTTTAATCAAAATACATTAATTATGGTGAGGTTAGGTTAGCCTGCATTAAATTAAATGAGCTAAGATTAGATTAGGATATAGTGTGTAATGGAAGATGTCACGAATTTTCTACATCATAACGTTATGTTAAATGAATCGTGACATTGAGCGATAATTTTTGAATTGACGGCTCGGCCCTGAACCGTTATACTCCGGTGGCGCCATCTTCCCGCGCTCGCCGCGCTAAGTATTCAAATCGGAGCTCAGTCTGTCTTTAGCCACGGAACGAGCGGGTCGTGCCCACACGAAAAGCTCGAGTGATCGTTTTTCTTAGCGATTTCAGATTTCAGCTTGTGTCGGCATGTGTTCCCGAGCTCCCACCAATCTTTGGTGATCGACTACAGTACAGTCTCATCCATACCGATTAGTATTTTCCTGTTTTCCTAGGCTTAAGCTTGTTGAGATATTTAGCTGTTTGTCTGAGTGAGTGAGTGCATTTCTTTTCCCCTGATTTGAATTGGAGTCCTGTAACGTAAATTTATTTGCTTGTATTTAATAAATTTACAGTTCGTTTTCTTGAGCTTTGTTAAATGTAACAGTCGTGTTTAATTTTCCCACTTATTTAATATAGTTTTGCTACTCCATGTTAGCACAACTCTTTGTATTAAATCACGACTGGTACTTAGGCCAGCTTTTGGCATTAATCCTTAAATCCGTTGTGCTAGCTAGGAGTTTGGCTCAGCCAAGATCCTGTTTATCTTTATTATTATCATTTCTGATTGTTAAGGGGAGAAACTAACTTTCTTAGAGGCCAACGGTACAATATTACAGCCTAACTGAGCGTCTAGTCTCTGCTGTCTACCGTTGAGAAAGTCTATAAATTCTCGACTCTAGAGAATTGGCGAAGTGAGCCAGCATAAAGTGAAATCGCTGCTCGATTTCACGTCTATTCTCTCTCAGTAAATTTCTCTATAGTCATTCTTAGCACACATAGCTATACATTGTATACACGAGTTATACAATATCATTATCCCTTTTGAAATACCTAAATTTCCCGACATCTGGCGACCTCACACCAGGATGAAAACATAAATTTCCCCTGACATCTGGCGACCTCACGCCAGGATGAAAACATAAATATCCCCTGACATCTGGCAACCTCGCCAGGATAAACTCCTAGCCTGAAATTATTACCGAATCACTTACTCACTTTTACTTATCAGTCTCAGTTGTCACTCAGTCTCAAACTAGGCACGATGGAATCCAGTGCATTCGTGCAAGAAGCTAAGGATATGGGGCTTACTAACCCCCAGGAAATTCGAGATTATGTCCTATCACACTTCAATTTCGAGCAGCAACGTGAAAATGCCGCCCGTGAAGAGCGGAAAATTCAGCGTGAGCATGAGAAAGAACAACGTGAATATAAGCGTGCTGAACGTGAGGCATGTGAAGCACGTGAGGAATGTGAGCGCGAGGCACGTGAAGCACGTGAGGAACGTGAGCGTGAGGAACGTGAGGACCGTGAGCGCGAGGCACGTGAAGCACGTGAGGAACGAGAGAGAGAGCACGTGAACACGAGCGCCAAGAACGTGAACATGAGCGTGAGGAGCAAGAGAGAGAACGTGAACACGAGTTGGAGGTGCTTAAGCTTAAGCGAGACTCCTTGGCTTCAGGCACACCGGGTGCAGCCAATCCAAGCTCCTCTACTGCTCTCCCAGCACCTTTTCTAGCAACTCCACGTCTCAAGCTTCCCTCTTACAAGGAAGGCGAGCGAATCGAGCCATTTATAGCTCGTTTCAAAGACATGGCAAACCTGTACAATCTGGATGAGGCAGCTAAGCGGCTTCAGTTCCTTAGCTTGTTTGAGGGCCCCGCCCTCGACATTCTCCACAGAATTCGCAGAGATAATCTCACAAATGAGACGATGAAGACCGCACTCATCAAAGCGTACGGTCTTACTGGTGATCATGCTAGAAATCAGTTCATGAAGGCGCGTCTCCAGGAAAAGGAGACAGCTGTTCAGTTCCTTGACCGTCTCACGGCATTTTTAGGCGAATGGATGGAGAAGGACGAGACTCCCAGCACATGAGAGGGAATGATTGACCTCGTGCTGCGCACACAGCTGGAAAAGTCGTGGCCTGCTGAGCTCATGGCCCAGCTCAAGATGTCCAAAGTGAAGGACGCATCCGAAATGGTAGAGAAGGCTGATGCTTTCTCTACTGAGTACGGGTACCAAACTCGTAGGCAACAGCCATGGAATAAGAAAGATACTGCTAAGTCTGGGAAGCAATCTCAGACTGAACCCCAGCATCAAGGCCGTTCTCAAAATAATGGTCATGGTCCAAACAAACCGCAGAAGGACCAGGGGAAGAATACACAGAAACCTGACTGGAAGAGGTACAAGCAGTACTCTAACCTGCAGAAGTATCCCAACCAGCAGCAGTACCCTAAACAACAGCAGTATCAGCCACGCAATCGCCAACCGGGACAAACCTTTCGACACCAGCCCCAGCGAATCGGAGGCAGGAGGCAAACACAGCAGCCTTCATTCCTCGACAAGCGCACGATGGTGCCGTCCCCACCAGCACAGCTCCTCCTTCACAGTTCACTAGTCCCCCTCAGACGGTGAACTCTCCTCCACAGGCCGTCAGTGCTCCTGCTCCCCAGATGGTGAGTACAACTCCTCATGCTTCTAGTTCGGGTACGATCCCTAAGGCAAATACTCCTGTCAGATTTGAAGAGATGTGTGCCATGTAGCCTTATCAATGGCTGGCCGCTTCCTCCACAGGCCCTCCCACAGGTAACAGTGCCTTCCTTGTTCAGCCAGGGTTTGTGGGAGGTGTTTCTGTTAATGTACTGAAAGACAATGGTTCTTCAGGTTGTACTGTCAGGCAGAATCTTGTTCGTCCTGAAGAGTATACAGGCAGACAGATCCAAGCTCAGCTTATTGATGGATAAGTGAGATTGTTTCCTGAGGCATGTATCCAGGTAGCATCTCCCTTTTATACAGGTTACAGTTGCAGTTGTCATGCAAGAACCTTTGTTTGACCTCATAATAGGCAATATACCAGGTGCCAAGCATAGTTGCACCACAGATGTCACTACTCAGACTTCGGCTGCAGTAACACGAGCCATGGCCACGGCTCCAAATTGTGTTGCCCCAGTGGCTATTGCATTACCGCAAGATCTGATTTGTAGTCAAGATGTTGTCCAAGAGCAACAGACTGACCCGACGCTTGCTGTTGCGCGGAAGAAACAAAAGGGTAGAGTGACCAAGTATTCACGGGGTGGACGAGCCAGGTTCCTTCGCAAACAAGGACGGTTCTACCGTGAGTCACAAACACCCGAGGGCGAGGTTCGACTGCAGTTTGTCGTTCCCGCAAACTACCGCCAAGCAGTGTTAGAATGGGGTCATTGTTTAGCATCAGGAGGTCATATGGGCAAAAAGAAAACCCAAGGCCGTATCCACGCTGACTTTTTCTGGCCAGGAATGGGAAAGGAAATTGATAGTTTTGTGCACTCCTGTAATGTGTGTCGACGTACCACCATTCAGGAAAGTTTCCTTCCTGCGCCGTTTGAATCCACACCCATAATCTCTGAGTCGTGTGAGAGAGGGCAATGGTAACGTGGGTATCTGTTGTACACTGGGTTCCCTAAGACTGTGCTGTTCTAAGAGATTTGAGCAATCCAAGAACTAGCTTGGTTCCCAGTCAGTACTATGCTGCTAAGACCTCACGTCTCGCTTGTTGGCCCCACAGGACATAATATGTCTGGGGTCTGTACATACATATGTACTGTAGCTTATAAGTGCACCGTAGATTAAGGTAGGTTAAGGGGGAAGTCCGAGACCCCGCAGAGGCAATCTGAGGCTGAGTTTGAATTACCTTGTGGTGTGTCTCGAGCTGTGGGCCTTCCTGAAGATTCCCGGAGATTACACAGCAGCCACATGAGTGTTCACACCCATGCAGGGTGTTAAAATGTGACCTGCCAAAGTTGCATAGGGATTCTTGACTACCTTTACTAATTATAAGTGTGCAGTCACGGTGAACCCAACCGAGGACACCGAGGACAAACGGGCAGTTAAAGTGACGAGCCCTTTGTAAAGATAAGTATAGCTATAAGTGTGCAGTCATAGTGAGCCCAACTGAGGACATTGATGACAGGCGGGTACTCGTGGTGCGATCCCAGCCGAGGGCACCGACGACGAGCCCTTTATTAGGCGTAAGTGTAGGTTAAAAAAGGCAACTATTAAGGAAATAATGGCGACATACATACGAAATTTACTGTTAACTGACTTTCAGCCAAAGAGTACCTTCTTTTGTGTGTGTGGATTGATTGCTGGGTGGATGAAATTGTAATATAGTGCAAATCCTTTCATTGACACTATTGATACTCCACCTTGACTCATCCCACAGGTACAGTCGTTGGGTGAAGAAGATGTCCAGGACCATTGATCGTCTGCTGCATGCTGGCACTTCATCTCTGCCCTCGTCGCCTTTATTATTACATTAACATGTATTATTATTATTGCTTACACATAGGTACAGTTACACTACAACTGTCACATCTACACCGTGTCTCACATACACCACACTACATAACAATTAGTTGTCAATGTAAATGTAGCGAATTTTCGCTCAGTTGACCTGAGTACAGGATTTTCCACTGTCGTCTCAGAGTTTTTCCCTCTAGCTTGCTTTCCTTAACGTAAATACGAGGTTTTTACGCTCACAGGCGACACTGTTTTCCTCCTGTAACAGGATAGTACACACACCACAGTGTGAATCTTGTGTGACTGAGCTAGGATGCATATATATATACTGTATATAATGTCAAATTTTACTAGAGTAAAATTTGAATTTTTTCAGGGGCGTAATGTCACGAATTTTCTACATCGTAACGTTATGTTAAGTGAATCGTGACACTGAGCGATAATTTTTGAATTGTCGGCTCGGCCCTGAACCGTTATATGCCGGTGGCGCCATCTTCCCGCGCTCGCCGCGCTAAGTATTCAAATCGAAGCTCAGTCTGTCTTTAGCCACGGAACGAGCGGGTCGTGCCCACACG
>JAGKTI010007652.1:0-26916 GCA_018397915.1 Birgus latro | reverse complement strand
ATCATCATCATCATCATCATCATCATCATCATCATCATCATCATCATCATCATCATCATCATCATCCCAGACTCTTTCACTCCTAAGGATTGGGTGAGGTAGTGTGAAAAGAGCAAGAAAAAAAATGATAAAGGGAGGGCTATCAAAACCTGCCCAGCTAAGTGGACCTCACTCTCATTCACTCTCCATTCAAGCTTCTGGAATCCTAACTCCACTTCACAGGCATAAACATCCACATTTATGCACTTCACATTACTTATTAGCTAAAATCATTGTGACTTAATTAGGACTTTATGCTCTCATTTGCACTTCACTAGCTTGCCTACTTTATTTTGCTTACATTCATTCATTCATCATTTAATCCAGTGTTTCCCCAAGAGGAGCGTAGGAGCCTGGGGTTAGGCAAGTTGGTCCTGACATTGAAGATGAGAGTGGCCGGTCTCATTATTCCCTGAGTGGCATTACATGAGCAATAAACCCCAACCACCCCTTAGATATAAATCTGTACCGACTCAATCCGAATGGAGCGCCTTAATTACCCACTAAACCACCAGGCACTAAAGCATACAACATGATTTTATTTTGTTGAAAAGAAACATGTTGTAGTGAAGGAGTAAATATGTCAGGAGTGGCAAACAGCAGTGTGGTACAGCATTAGGTATATTGTAGTCAAGTTGTTTTTACCAGATGGAATTGAGCTGCTCCCACAGCTTGGATCTACTGTAATTGTGAATCGGCTAGTTCATTTCAGATTATGCTATGCTTCCTCATAAGAATCGCCATACTGAAGATGGCCATGGCACACATATTTTTTGTGGAATGGCAGGTAACCAAGTGCCAGAACCAGCTGATTATTTCCCAGCTGTTGCTAGAAAAAGAAGTCTCAGATATATACAGTAATAAGATTTGTAACAGTGTCAGAATCTCAGCAGGGATTTTGATTGTTTACTTGTGGTCAGGTTTCATGCTTAAGAATGGTGATATGGGCAGTTACCAGACTTGTAGCCACATGTTATTCCCATAGTAGTACTTCTCAGTGTCAGTGGTAGAAAGCATTTTAGTACCCAAATCATGGTTGTATGAACTTCAGTGAACCATAGTAATGAGATAGAAATGATTCTCCTTATGTATAAGTCAAATCAACCTTCCAGTCTGACTACACTTGGCTATGAGCTGAGTAGAAGAGGGTTATGGATCTTCATCAGGTTAGACAAATTGCACTGTAGGAATACCATATGTGTGATGTCCCTCCACCCACAGGCAAGACCTCCCTCATCCGAGCCATCACCCAGGATAGCCGTGCAGAGGGACAAGACCAGCTGTTTGCCACCCTCGACGTGACAGCTCATGGCACTCGGTTCCCCTGTGGTGTAGAGGTTGCATTTATCGACACTGTGGGATTCATCCAAGATATCCCCACCGACCTGATTGCATCTTTCAGAGCCACTCTTGAGGATGCTGTTTGTGCTGTGAGTTGTTGTTGCTGTTGACTTATCTGAGTGTGAATCTGGTGTACTGCTGACTGACATTGCCCTTCTGCATTCCACTATCCTCCTTTTGGGGATAAGGCAGGGAATCAAGGGGCATTTGTATTACTGAACACTGTGGCCACCTGGTTACATCAGTGTCATCATGTAAAGGCATCTCTCCAGCACTTGATTAATATGGCAGGATGTAGTTAGGGACATTAGTTTCGTCTCGTATAATTTATAAAAGCACCAGCATGCTTACATAAATTGGCCTTGGTCACCTAATGGCAGTTCTCCATGTTGCACAATCACAGGCAGGCACAATCTCTGGCAGCCTCCCTATCAAGTCCATTATTCTTGAGGTTACACTTTGTCATTTTGCCCTAGGTCTTTGCCAAATATTTTACAATTTCAGTTTCTCCCTGCCCTCTGCTGCCAAGCTTTCCTAAGCTAAGAAAGACTTGATATGTTTCTTTGTCCATAGATGACTCTTAGTTATGGTGCATCAGAGAGAAACATAACATATATCCTCCACGTCTGAAGTATACCTGTGTAACCTAACCTTATTCCATAAAATGACTAAAATCACGATTTCCTTACGAATGTGTATGTGGATGAGGAGTTATGATTATGAATGATGAGAGATGAAATTTTTCAGATCTGATGTACAGTATGCAGATAATCAGTGCTACTTGCTGTTAGTCAGTGGGATCATTGTAGACTTGGTTAAAGTTTTATGAATGTTTGTGTGAGAGTGTCTGAAGGTTATAGTAGATAAAAGTATAGTTCTGTAGTGCTGGGTGTTAAGAGATATGACTGAAAGTGATGTGCTGGTGAATAGGGAAAGATGTTGGTGTTTTTTATTGTTTTCATTTTAAAAGGCTCCAACATGCTTGTATGCGTCAACTTTGGTAATCTGATGGCAGCTTTCCATGCAGCTCGATCTCTAACAGCCTCCCTATTCAGTCCCTTATCCCTGAGGTTATACTTAATGACCTCTTCCAAGGTCTTTTTCTGTTTACCTCTTGCAGTCTTACCCCTAACATTAATACTTCTAACTTTCTGCACCCCCCATCCTCTCCACATGCCCAAACCACCTCAATATACCTCTCGCCATCATAACACCAATATATTCCAGTCCCATTCTACCTCTTAATTCTTCCATCATGAACCTAGCCCCCCCAGGCCCCCCCAGGCCTCACACTCAAGGACGCATTGCATATCCACCGAATCATTGTCATTTCTGTATGTTTGAGCCTGCGAATATCCTCTTCCTTTACTGCCCAGGTCTCATTACCATACAGCGTTACACTCCTAACACATGGCACATACAAACGGAGGGAGAGCCCTCTCAGTGTCAGGAGAGGCAACAGCACCCTGAACTTTTTCCAACCACTCCCCACTCTAGCAACAGAGGTATCCAGCCCCACCTCCAGCGCTTAACATGTCTTCCAAATAACAAAACTCATCCACAGACTTGAGAGACTCGCCAGCAAGTTCAATCCTTTCACCTCAGACAATCTCCGCCTGCTCTTCCTGACGCACCACACACATGAAATCAGCATTATTCTGCTGTCTGCCTCTGGTACCACTATATCTCTTATGCACCCACTTATCACAAACATTGCACAAAATGGAATTACTCTGCATGCCCTTGTGGCAAACTGCACAGGGCCACTTCCCTCTTCTTTGACAGTACTGCCACCAACCCTAGATACCATCACCATTGTTTTATCTGCATTTACTCTCAAGCCCTTGTGTCCCATACCATCTCTCCACTTCTTAAATCTTTCCTCCACCACCCTTTCAGTCTCTGCAGTCAGCACCAAGTCATCAGCTTACAACATCTCCCACGGAAGTCCATTTCTGAAGTCACGTGAGAGAGCTTCAAGCACCATGAATAACAACAATAAGGAGCTCAAGACTGACCCCTGATGCACACCAACATTCACAGAAATCTAATCACTCATATCTCCATTCACTCTCACCTGGGTGCAAGCACCCACATACATAGCCACAACCTCTCTAACCAGCTGCTCCTTAATCCCAAACTTTCTCATTGCCCAGTTCACCACCTCCATAGGGACTCTGTCAAAGGCCTTCTCCAAATCAATAAAAACAAAGTACAAATCCCATTTCTTTCCTATATAATTTTCCTAAAACTGTTGGACAATGATTATGGCATCAGTGGTCCCTCTGCATAACAAAACCAAACTGCATCTCATCAGTATTCACTGTATCTAGGACATCACCTTCATTACTAATCCAAAAGTTTTATGCATCCATAATTTGATCTTTCCAGGGCATCACACTTACCCTGGTACACACTAACAGTCACACTCTTTAGCCAGTCATCTGACACAACACGTTTCGTTTCGTTTCGTTTTTGAAGGCTGCAACATGCTTGCATGCGTCGGCCTTTTTGGATTGGAGCGTGTAGCATTTTATGACCGGATGCCCTTCCTGATGTCTACCAATGACCCTTGGGTGGATTCGATCCTCCGACCCTACGGCCAGAGCAGAGCGCTCTAACCCACTGAGCCACGGCTGCTACCTCACGCTCACATATAATCGTACTGTTGTGTTGTATGGTCTGTGAAGTGATAATGACAACAGTACCTTTCCTCTCAACACCAGGATGTTGTGATCCACGTGCGAGATGTGAGTCACCCAGACTATGAGCTTCAGGGCACCACTGTAAACAGCACCTTGGCTGCCCTGCCCCTTCCCACCTCCACCCCAATCATCACCGCTGCCAACAAAATCGACCGTGGCACCACCAGACCGTCCGACCAGTTGGTTGATGTTCATCTTGTGTCAGCAACCACAGGCCAAGGTGTTTATAAGGGGATGGGGTTCTGCATATGAAAGTTAGCCTTCGGTTCTCTGCATAATAAGAATGGTTTTTAACTTATTTGTGCTGTTTGGTGTACTCTCATGTCAAGTGTTTAGTTAGTGATATGGACTGGATAATACACCAGGCCTTCAACATTCATGGGGGTTAGGGGACACAGACCCACATGAAAGTGGAAAATCTGCAAATGTTTGGTCCCCCCCCCCAAATGCCTCTACAGCTGCAAATCACCTCTTGTGAGCAAGTGTGCACATACTGTACCTAATAAACCATATTTGGGACCGGAAAGCTGCATAAAATATCACAAATAGCTGATGACTTGCCCAAATTATTGCAGTCATTAAATTCAGTTGTGGCTCCACAAGGGAGAATTTGCGAATGTGCGGAGGCTGCAAAAGTAGAATTTGCGAATGTTGAGGGCCTGGTGTATAACTTTTATTTTTTTGCTCCAGAAGACAGCTTAGAGTAAAATAAAAATAAAATGCCTTGTCGTTTAGTGGTTAGAATCCCCAAGCCAATTGACAGTCTTACCAAGCACATAGGTTTGCTAGCTATGTGACAAGAGGGTTTGTGATAAATACCAGTGTAGAGAGTAGGCTGGTCATATAATTTTACTGTAGTTGCCTAGCCTTGGAATCCAATATTTTGGAGAGATTGATATGGAATTGGCCATTTTATGTGTGAAGAATGTAACTTATCATCATCATCTTTATCATCATCATCATTATCATCATCAGTCATCGTCAGTCATCATCATCATCATCATCATCATCATCATCATCATCATCATCATCATCATCCTGTCCCTGGGAACCCATATTGCCACATAACAATGGAGTGTAGTAGGATTTAGAAACATGCTTAGAGACAGTAAATGAGGGAGAGAACTGTCAACAACATACTTAGTGAAAAGGGCCACACAGTCACTGAAGCCTGTGGAATCTTGGCTCAACTTTAAAGTGGAATCATCTAAACCACTGCACATTTTCGTTTTCTTTACAAATATACTTCATCTATTGTCATGCAGTCATTTTGTAGATTATTACATAAGAAAAAGGGTGCCAGACTCTTGTAGTATGCTTGTTAATAAATACATCATCAGCCATTCCATTCCATTGTTAGTTACCTATCTTTATCAGTATCTGTGTCTCACTTTCTCACCTAGGTATTTACTCTGTCTGTCCAGCTTCTTTGTGGCCTGCCACTCCTCTCATTTTTTATTCGCCTTTTGTGTGTGTGTGTGTGTGTGTGTGTGATAGGTGGGGCACCCATCATCCACTCAGTCAGTGTAGTACTGCCTGTAGGTGACTATTTACTGAGTGGCAGGCTTAACAGTTTCCTATAACTCAGAAAACCATTTACATTGCTGGGTGATAACCATATAAATTATAACACGGTGATAAGAAGTCTACTGTGGTGTCCCTTTTAACTGGGTGGAGAGACAAATGCAGTGTTCATCCAGGAATCAAACCTCCACACTTCCTCGTACCTTGCCATGGCAAGGCACTGTCTGCCACAAGGGGTAGGATGGCCCTGCAGGAGCAGTTGGTTGCCTGTGATTGAGTGGTCCGCTCAACCAGACAGACCAGGGTTACGTTACTAGTACCACCCTGTCTGTATCTATTCTCTTAATGTGACCATCCCATTTAACAACACACTCTTCTGTCCAGTTTTAAACAGGCTGTGTTACTAAACGCCTTTCACAAATAATAATCCCCCCCCCCATCAGCTGTATATGCTCATACCAACTTCTGCATGTCCCATTTCCACTTTCATACTCTTGACTTTCCACATCATGCCATACCAAAATCTGACACCCTTATATTAAACTCCATGCAATCCTCTTGCAACTTCTGTACCCAATCATCTGTTTCCAGTGAGAGCCTTCAAAAGTGTAAATCTCTGTCATATTTCAGGTTTAGATGAACTTCTTGATGCAGTACAAAGTGAAGTCTTAAGAGTCACTGGCAGAAAATTGTGGAAGTTTGCTCTGCCCACTGGGTCGAAAGAGATACAGTGAGTACAAGATAGTGGGGAAAACTGTCAGAACTGTTGTTTATGCGGGAAAAAGAACTGGAAGAGTAATTGATGGTGGGATGCGTGAAGTGGCTCGAGAGAAAGGGAGTACAGTACTTAAATGGTAGCGAGGTATAATTGTTTTAGCCAGCATGCCAGAAGTCTGGGATTGGGTGTGACACCATGATTCTAATAGATGTGGACCACAATCTGACAGATGCCATGATAGGAAAAAAGAAAAGGAAGGGGTGTTGCAAGAGTAAAACACATTGTCATTCTTTGCAAGGCAAGTGATTTTGTAGACACCTTGAGGAAGAGGCTTTTACACATATTGCCCATCATCAAGGCAGCAGGTATCCCAGACTCACAGAGCTGAAAATATGGTACATTACTTCTTGTCTACAATTACAGTACCTCACGAGACACAGCACTTTGCTCATGCAAAGTTGGTGTGCTGCAGTGTGCATCATCTATGCTACATTGCATGCTTCACTCCTTTTTGGTGTGTAAATTGCCTCCAGTACTTGAATATGCAGGCTGGCTTGGTTAGGAAGAGGCAAAAGTGCTAAGTGGTAAGAGGCAGACGTAAGTGGATGCCTCGAGATTCATTTGCCATGAGTGAAAAGTGGGATTTTATTCTTGCAAACCTAAGTATTTGCTGCAGTGCTAATGATTGGAGCCATTAGCCTTTTTATGGCTCGGAAGTTTTGAAGGTCCGTAGATTCCTAGAATGCATGGTCTGGCTCAGTCTTCTATCCACTAGAAGAAATATAAACCAATCCTAATGGTGGGCATCTCTCAGGTTATGAAAGAATCACTGTATAAAAGTTTGATGCATCATTTACACTAAAGATAAGTTTCTCAGACTGCAAGTCTTGCATGAAATTGGTGTTCCTACTGGGCATGGACAATAGTGAGGTTGAAGATGACAACACTGTCATATTCACATGCAAGGCTTGTACAAAGTCAGCCGAGGTTGGGAAGGGAAGAGCTTAATCACCTGGGTTTAGTCCAAGAAATGATTAATATCTTACAGTGTCTCATGGAATCTTATATTCTGTCCTTCAGCAGAGGCTACCAAAGAATGGTAAAGGGAGATAGACAGTGGGACTGGTATAAGAGGTGAGAGGGATCACGATGCCAGACCTCAGTGATAGGTGGACAGCCATTAGTGAAGTCGTTTATGACTGGAGGGTGTTGTCAAGGACATCATGGCCTCCTGTTAGTGTTTGTAAACCACAGTGGGATGGCAAGGGACCAGGAAGCCATTCTTATACAACCCATGACCCATCTGCCAGTGATATTCTTTGTACAATATCACCAAGGATGTGCACATGGGATATATAAGTCAAAACTCCATGTGTTATCCAGGGTGGTTACATCATCACTAATTGCAACTGAGCCATTGAGTGGTGATATTGTGGTCTTGGCCAGATAAAAAAGGACCAAGTCTCCATATGAGGCAGGCAAAGGAACACTTTGGATTAGCATGGGTCACTTTAGCAGAGGTCATTTGCCCGGAAGTTGGACATGTCTGGCATGTGCAATGCTGACAAGATATCTGACAATTGCCAGTCAAGGAGAATAGAATATGTGCAATAGACAAAGGGGCTTGTGGCTGTGCTGAGTCCTGTTGGATAATGCATGTTGATTACTGCTACTGTAGCGCTGTTAATAGCAAAGTATATACTAGACCATTGAGGCAGTGGTCCCATGAGGAAGATAAGTGATCACTTTTTTACATTTCTATGTTAGTAGGCATTGACAGAGCTCCTGGTCCATATTCATTGTGGCCCACGAGATGAAACCTCAGCCTTCATTCTGGATGTTGAGCATCTTGTGAGACTGACGAGGTTCAGTCATCAAAATAAAGCCTCCACATACAGTTATGTGGCGATTTGATTGTGAGAGGATGGCTGAACCTTGGAAGATCATTATGCTAAACCTTAACCATAGGCCTAATATATGTGCTATGGGTACAAAAGTATCGGTGCATGATTTGCATGAAATATTTGGGAACACAGAACAATGGTCACTGAAATATCAGTGTCCAGCATGCCACATGTTGGTTTTCCTGCTGTCGGGAGGTGTCATATATCACCAGCTATCAATATCCTCTTGCAAACATATAGCAAATGTTATATTTATATAAACAGACACTGTTAATACACAACGAGATGTTGGTATTGTACAGAAGTTGTTCAAATGTTTTCAGTAGGCATTGGACACCCTGTGCACCAATACTTATGTGACCCATAGTACATAGTACCTAAACTAGTGGTGGCTGAATTACTAAGATAGTGTCCACAAACTGTGATGCAAGGGAAAGGACTGGGATTGTTCAGACTCATGAGTTTGATGTATGGAGCTGCTGAATACTTCCTCAGGTTAATGGGAGGTAGACTTTCAGCCATTTTATCCCCCAGTGCTTAATTTCAAGATACAGTATATTCATCTGTTTTGTTTTCACTGTAGCCCTATAGATGGAGGAGTGATAAAGAGTGAGTACTTCTATCACTTTTAGTTTTCTTACATAATGGGATGTGGATAGCGGGCCTTCTGTCCATTCCCCTGCAATAACACATAAGGAAAACTGTAAATAGAATTCTCATTGCTCCATTCTACAGTGTATTACCCAGTGCTAAAGGGGGACACTTTCTTGTGCTGGCACTGATATAGCCAAGTCATACAAGTACCTGCTTATACCATTGTCCCTCAACTACTTCCCTATCTCCCAAATGGAGGATGAACTTCAGAAGATCAGCTTAAGCCTGTAGCCCACCAGGTTCACATTCCAAATGAACCTAGGGCTACTACTTCTCTCACCACATTTTGTTACTCAGTTATGCACTTAATCTGTTCAAATATGGAAATGTTTGGTGGATCATTTAGGCTGTGAGGTGTAGCAGACAACTTCATAGACTTGAATGGTAGTAAATGGATGTGTAGCCGACTTCACTAGGCTTTGTTTATAATTATGCTTCTGTGTTCAGTTCCTGCATCCTTCCCACCCCATTAATATATTAGTGGGAAATAGGATGATGATGATGATGTCTTTCTCTATTCTCAGGTGGCTACGTGGGGTAACGGGACTAGCACATGAGGAGGTGGACACAGTAAATCCACAGACCACACACGTCATTGCAGTTATGACAGACCAGGAGTTGGCTGCCTTTGAAAGAAATTTTGGAAGACAGCTTAAGAAATAAGAGAGCCATAAGATGAAATTATGTGGGAAGCATAATGTGGATAATACCAAAATTGTTCATGAATTATTTAAGTATTTTTTCTTAATCTGAATTTGTAGTTTCTTCTTCAGGCTACATTTGCTTGATTAAAATGGAAAGTGAAAAGTGACAAAATGATTATTTATCCTCATCATCATTTCTGATGCTGTACTTCATCCAATAAACCCCTCACCAGGTGATGGCTGTGACATCTACCTCCAAGCTGCTTTGTTCATACATGCTTCTCACACTCAGTCATGTCTTTCCTCAACAATTTACTCCTCCGTTCTTTTCTTTCGCATTATACACAGTCTTCATTTTCTGATAGTGCCTGCCGTCTTATTTTTCAGCTCTTTCATTTGCAGTATGTGCATCTTTGATATACTGTCTATATGCTCTCTTTGAATATGTCTGTACTATTTCAGTTTATCTCTCTGGTTTTACAATTTTTTCTGAGTAGATACAGAGAAATAGACAAGGCCGTACACTATCTTTAATCAAATTTCAGTCTTAAAGTTCATACTAGGGCCCCCTCATGGAAGTGTACACGTGGAACATTGACCTGTTTTTCCAGAAATTTAATTTCAAGTCTGCAATAAGTGATCACTGACACTACAGAGTTATTATTATTATTTTTTTAAAGAATCTGTGAACATTGTTTAAACTAAACTACTTTTAATAAAGATACTCTTTTTTTTTTTTTTCTGTACTCTACTGTACTCATTTTGATTATGTAGGTAAAAACAGTTCATGACTCTGTCACACTTAGAAAAGAAGCTGCAAGACAAGACAATACATATAAAGACAGTTATAGACTTTCAAATGAATGTTGTACCTTATAGGTATTTCATTACTATACCCCAGCCTGACAGCCTGATTGTAGGAGTATCAGGTATCAGTGACAAGGAGTAGAAGTTCATCCTTTTTTTTTATTTCAAGTACAAAGCATGAAGGTTAGGTAAAATGAAACATTTTCATCATCACCATCCTGACCTTTTTCCAGCCTAAGGGTGTGGGTGAGGTAGGGTCCAGAAAGCAGAGAGAGAGGCAGCATGATAGAAGGAAGCTATCAGCAGCATGTCTTGTGAAATGGACCATACACTTACCACTGAAGTACCAAGAATTCTGGCTGAAATGAAAATTATACCTTAACAATTCAGTGAAAAATTTATTAATTCTTATTTCAGCAAAAATCCCAATAACTTCTGATTATTGTTAATGGCTTTTTATGCTATATCAGACTTAGATTTTTTCATGTAACTGCTCTCTGAGACAACCTAGGTTGTGTGTTTTGTATGTAGGAGAATGTTCCCAGACTCCCATAGAAGGCCTGTGTTCATTAGTAACTCCTACTATCAGAGAACAGCACTGGTGTATTTTTGTAGCTTCAAGATGGTTTTGTTCAACTTAAGAGAGTATCATGGTAGTGAAGGAGTGAGTGAAATTTTTAAAAACCTGTCATCGGTTGAATAAAATTGTTTATAGTTAGCAAAAAATACTGTATATGCTGTACTGATACTGTAGTGCGTGTAGGGTATGAGTTGGAGAAGGGGCGGTCTGATAGTGGAGGACAAGGTGACATGGAGATGGTTTATTTGTGGCCACCGTTTTTGGAAGTAAGGCAACTGGCTCTGGGTAGATGATGGGTTAATGACCACCCCCTCCTCTCCCCCAACAAGATGTAGGAATTGTACTAGAAGTTTGCCGAAGTGTAAGTAACCTAAATTTAGAAACTCGTAAAGATATCTGAGTGCTTAAAGCTTGAGTTTCTGGGAACGTTGTAAGCTTGAGTACTGTGGAAATATATATTGTTAGTGAAAGCCTATATTATTTTAAAGTTACAGTGTACTGTATATTAACCATACATATATGGATGATGTTCGAGAGGGACACCTTTATATGGCTATCCAATGACCCTCGACTCCCTTCAGTGGCCTTCAGGAAAAGGGCAGCTTCAGCCTGCAGTCCACAAGGTAAACATCCACATGAGCTTACGGCAACAACAATAACAACAACATTTATGGATAAGTGTGATAAAGACTTGTTTAAAACTGTACATAGTGAAGCATAATAAATGGTAATGCAACAGGGTCAGTTTTGTACAATTTAACCTGAAGTTGTAAACAAACATTTTGTGGCACTTAATTGGTGCTCTGTATGTAGTTTGGCCATGTGGAGAGGATGGAGAGTGAGAGACTAACAAGGAGAGTGTATGTGAGTGAGGTGGAGGGGGGAGAGGGAGGGGGAGGCTGAGGATGGGATGGAGTGAAGTACTGTATATGAGAGAGGGGTGTGTGAACTGGGAGTGAAATGGCAGTTGACAGGGACATGGAGGTGATTTGTTTGTGGCCGCCCCCTACGGGATTAAGGAGTCTGGCATTAGATAGATAGACTCTGGTTTGGGTTGCTCAGGACTCGGGCTTCTCACAGGTGTCGTCCAGGTGTGGAAGGGGTCTCGTCAGGTGTGCCAAGGCCGTCTCTATGAGCTTGCCTGCGCCTGACGGATGGAAGCGGGCCATGACGTCATCAAGTGAGTCGGTAACTCTCGCCGTCACTTGTCAACACTCAGTCAGCCCTGGACCGTCACAGTGATGCTGCTCCATCGTATTTGGTCAATCGTTTTTTAATAAGGCTGGATTTATAACAAGGTAAGAGTTATTCATATCAGTTCATGGTATACCCAATTCGTCTAGTAGTTACAGTATAAATCAAGAGCCAGTAATTTCTGGATGCCTGAAAAGAGTTGGCTTGCATGAGACTTCAAATATTAAGGATCAAACGCAGCCACACTTTTCAGTGCTGAAACTCACACTTGAGAAAGTTTGCCACCATGGAAAACAAATCTTAAGAGGTACGGTAACTTGATAGTGAAAGGATGTAACATTGCAGCAGATCTTGTTCTGAAGGTTTCAAATGCTGGCCTACCGATCGGTAATTTGAAAATGCAGCGGAATTAGTATAATTTCTGTCACTGTGGTATCTTATTCATTTGACATGAAAGTGAAGCTATATCATTAAAATCATTTATAAATAACTACAGGACATGAAATATGCTTTGTGTACCGTATGTTAGGTTAGGTTTCATTAAGTTAGAGATCAAATATAACCCTGGCAGATCTTTTGACCCTCTATAGAGGATGAGATACTTGTATTAGCACATGAATAAATAATTTTTGGTTGAACTTATCCATTAATCGGTAGAGAGGTGGTCTGTAGTCATAACGGACCCTGGTTCAAATCCCCACTGGGGCAGGGAATGGTTTAAGGATTTGAATTTCATTAAATCAGGCTTTACTGATCTACCAGAAGACCTGCCAACATGTAAAAATACCCCCACTAATACCAATACACCAGTCCTGTATGAGACAGCCCTAGCATGTATTCAATATAGACGGGTGTTAGTGCCAAAGTGGTGACATATGTAGGTGTAGGAGGACTACTGGGCCTTGGGATAGGTCACTGCCCCCAAGAAATAGGCCCTGAAGCCTTAGTCCAGAGTCGGACACGTAAAATATATATACAGTATATATATCTTTCCTGTCACTTCTTATTGCTCTTCTTTCTTTCACAGGTGGCTTTACATTGAGTGACAAGCCAAATAGTTTCCTGTAAGCCAAGAAACCATTTACAACGCTGGGTGGTAACCATATAACCAAACCATAATGTGCTCCCTACGTGTCAGCAAGTGGGTTGGTGGAGGGTTAGTGCCCCTCCCTGTAAAACAAATAATTCAAAGTCAAATGGCCACCCCTTACGGGATTATGGCGTCTGGCAATAGATAGATAGATAGACCATGAGTTGATATCCACATGTGCATGCCTGTCCTTCTGATAAGCATCATTATGTTTCAGTTTCACAAAATTAGTAATGTAATTTGCCTGAAAGCTGTCTCCATCATTAAGCCATAAATTACCTAGCCCAGTGTTATTATTTCCCTCACATTTACAATCCCAGAAAACCAGAATTGGTTGTTTGGGTTATAATTCATACATTGCAACAGTAGCAAAAGATTCCTTCCTTGACAAACTCCCCCATACAGGTCTCCTTCCACTTTTGTGGGTTCAACTTCTGCTGCCTTTGATGTCATCTACATCAGCATCATATGGTCAGACTCCTTCCACCGGATTTTCAGTGAAAGGTAAGTTTACTCTGAAGTTTTAGCTGATGATTTTCCCGGACTCCCATGGACAAGCACGAGACGCACTCATTAGCACCCAGTTCAGCACTAAAACTTCCCAGCATTACAAAATATGTCCTAAAATCTTGCCTTTATTGTTATGACAAGTATTTCCAGTCATTTCATTATATTTTCAGATCATTTAAATGCCTAATAAATTTTATAACATACAATAATTGCAATAATCCTCTCTTTAAGGGCAGAACTACATGAAAAATACCAAAGTTAACCTTAGGATGGGGAATACTCCAGTGAATATATGTTATAAAGACTTTCTTAAGTATGGTAGGGAAATGTTCTGAAAATAACATGAAGTGGCCTACAGCAGTGAACTTGGGTCTTGTGGTTCTGGCTTATTTTTAATTCTCTTAAGATATTATTATTGTCTTCTTATTCATCTTTCCCTTTTGCAATCTCTGTCCATAATTATAGTTGCATGCGATGTCCTGACTGGTAGAGTCTCATAAAGCCTTGGTGTTCCATAAATCACAATTGATGTATTACGTGTCTGCAACGTTACTGTCAATCCAACAGAGAAAGAGAGAGAGACTGAATGTTTTAAAACTGCATCACTGTTTCATGTCATTCCTACAATAGATGTTTATTGCAGATGCCGAGGTCATGCTGCGTGCCGGGTTGCATGTCCAATTATTCCTCTGCAGACACTTCAGGGTTCGGTTTCCCGAAGAATGAGCAACGACGGATGCAGTGGATAAGGGCCATCCACAGGGAAGACTTTATACCAACTGCTAATACTGTGGTCTGTGCCAAGCACTTCGAAGAACGTTTCATCATTACGGAAGACAGCATTACACGTCCTGATGGAACTGTAATAACAGCCAAGAGAGGGTGGCCAGCTCTGACAACAGATGCATACCCGACCATCTTTCCAAACCAGCCAAAGTACATGTCGAATGAAGCACCACCTGCTCGTACTACTCCACAAAAGAAAAGAACTAGGTTAATTGCACAAGATGAACAAGCATTTAGTAGCTGGCTGGGAAAGGATAAGATAAGCAGCTTTGAAGAATTTTGCAAAGGATTCAGAAACAAGCTTTCAAAGGATTGGCTGTTTATACCAAGTGATGACTATGTGTGTTTCCTTAAAGTTAACTGTGATGGTCAGCCAAAACTGACTGTATCTTTTAAAGTGATGACAGACTTAAATGTTCTTGTATGGTATGAAAACATTGCTTTACAACCAAGAAAATTCAAATGGCTTTTAGGACTGGAAAGCAAATGTGATCTGTGGTCAAAATTTGAATGTTTGCAAAGTCATCTCAATAATTTCTCTGAATCAGCTGTCAGTGATCTTGATAGACTCACACAATGCATGGATGTTATCAAAGAGATCATGGAAACTCAGTCAACCAGTGATAATAGTTCAAAGAGTAAAGTTCTGTGGTTCTGTGCTGAGCAGCTAGGTATGGTTAGTAAAGAGAAAGTGAGATACAGTTGTGAGTTTTTGGTATGGGCATTTAGTGTGTATTTGTCAAATCCATCACTGTACATACATCTGCGTGACAGTAGAGTGATTATTCTCCCTCACCCTAATTACCTAAGGAAGCTAAATTTTTCTAGTGCAAAGTCTGAAAACTCCCATGAGCTCTTTTTGAGAGAAAATTTTTCAACTTTGGAAAGTGAAGAAAAACTTGTAAATCTTCTGCTTGATGAGATACATGTAAAGAAATGTATGTCATATAAAGGTGGCAAAGTTTATGGTGCTTCAGTAAACTCAGATGAAGCTGCAACAACAATTCAAGCGTTCATGATTTCATCACTCCTTTCTGAAAACAAGCACGTTGCTGCTTTGTATCCAGTCTCCAACCTAACAGCAGACACACTTCTTGAGTTAACACATAAAGTTTTGTCATCCCTGCACGACATTGGATACAAAGTTGTCTCATTAATATCAGACAACAACAGAGTGAACAGAAATATGTTTGAGAAATTGTGTGGTGGCAAGCTTACCTCCTCCATTGCAAATCCTTATGAATCAAGTGAGTCACTTTTCTTCCTTTTTGACTCAGTCCACTTATTGAAGTGTATAAGAAATAATTGGCTAAATCAGAAAAATCCTATTCAAACTTTTATCATACCTTCACCTTCTAACTTCCAAGCTCATGAAAAAGCAAGTCTTCTGCCACTAAAAGAACTGTACACAAAAGAACGCAATCAGTATGTTAAGCTAGCTCCAGCATTGTCAGAGAAAGTACTTTTCCCAACTAATTTGGAAAGACAGAATGTACAGTTTCTTGTGAGACTGTTTGATGAGAAAAATGTGGCTGCACTGAAAACAATGAATATGTCTGATGTGTCAGGTACTGTTGCTTTCTTGCAACAAATAATATCATGGTGGCATATTGTAAATGTTAAAACACCAAATAAAGGTATTACCCTCTGCCAACAAGAATGTAACCCTATTAGGCAGGATTCATCTGTTGATCAAAACTTGTTATTTCTTAGTACCTTTTGTAAGTGGCTCACAGCTTGGGAAGAGTTGGAATTGCCTCAGCAGGGAAGGAGTGGTCAGCTTTCAAGAGAAACATGCTTTGCTCTCAAGCACACTACAGCAACACTGATAAAGTTATGTGATTATTTGCTGAAACACCATAACTTCCACTATGTATTACTGGGGAAATTCCAAACAGACAAGTTGGAAGGTAGATTTGGACAGTATATGAAGATGAGTGGTTCAAATTATAATGTGGCTGTAGCTCAAGTGATGGAATCTGAAAAAAAGCTAAGGGTTATTAATGTTCTTTCCATGGCTTCATCAAAGTCTGGTCCACTGTCAATCACTGAATTAAACTCCTCGCCACAAGAACTTAAATCTCAGTGTGAATCTCTGGAGTGTTTGGAGAAATTCAAGGGAGTTGAGGAATATGTGCAAGAGCAGAGTCTGTCAAAAGAAGATGAAAGTGTAATGATATACATTGCTGGTTATGTAGCTCATACTGTTAAGAAGAAGCTGAAATGTCACCTGTGTGTATGTCGGGTCTCTCTTGACAAGACACTTGAAGCTGAAATGCCTGAAAATTGTGAATATCTCAAAATTCTCGATAGAGGAGGCCTGAAATGGCCAACAGATTTCACTCTCTCAGTTTGTATTCAAACTTATCAAATATTTCAAGCACTCATAGGTAATTTTAAGAAAGATCTTTTTCAGTGTAATAATCAGCGAGAAGTTCTTGTTAAGCTAGCCTTAGATTTTCATGGGAAATTTTTTGAAGTAAATGAATGTTGTCCATGCAGTACATCAATCAATAAATTACTTTGGATGTGTACCTGGCCTATGACAAATATTTTATTAAATAATTTTACAAAGTCATGCAATAATGCAATAGGCCAAGAGAAAAATAAAAAGAGGAAACTTTCAGCACTGAAGTCTTGTTGAAAGAAAGCTGTGCTTGTGCTTGAATTGGCAAGACCATAGTACAACACCTTAGACAATAATGATTAAGCCAGTGTCTGTCAAAGGCCTCTGAAATATCCATGCTATTGTGTGTTTCACCATGATATTCTGTTGCTTGGTTAATTAGATGCATAAGAAGGCAAAGGATGTCTGCTGTTGATCACTCATGTCTAAATCCATTGTGTGTATCATATATTAATTTATTAGTCTCTAGATACTTGATTATGTGATTAGGCTATTACTGTTTCAAAGATTTTACAGAAAGAGGAAGCTATAGCTATTAGTCTGTAGTCTGATGAACCAGTAGAGGCTCCCATTTTAGGAACAGGATGGATGTTTGGTTCTTTCCATGAGAGTGGGAAACAGGTATGGATACATAGACTAATAAAGGGAGTTTCTGATGTGTATGTAAGTACAAGTATATGTTTTTCATGTACGTCCTTTAAGAAGATTAAATGGACTGTTTGGAAATATTTTTGCAGTATTTCAATAAATGTACTATCTTTTTATGCATTTTTCTTTGTACATTACCAAGTACATGATCCGAATTAGTAAGGAAATAAATAAATTATGCATATATAGACAATATTTAGATAAACACTAACTGTACAACAGTTACACATACACAAAGATTTCTAATTATTTGTCCAGGCACATTTTTACCCGATACTTTGGTGGCTGGAGCAAGACAAAAAGTAAGTGATGCCATAAACAACAACACTTAAAGGCCATACTGAAGCAATGTTACAAATGGAAATAAATAATCAAGAAGATCCATAGTGGAACAGAAACAGTAATGACAGGCAGATGGACATATTCTATGAAGTTAACCCCTTCAGTACGATCCCCCCTTCTCTTTCTCTCTCCAAGAAGGCAGTATAAAGAGCGTCATCGTACTGAAGGTGTTAGGGGGAATGGACGCAAGAAATTGTGGAGTAAATAGTGAAGTGAGTGACGGCAATACCGACTCAGTCTCAGGCACAGGCCTGCTCATAGAGACGGCCTTGGGTGTGCCCTCCCACAGGAGGCACAGGACCACTGCCAGGGGCAGCTTGGAGGAAGGCTCTTCCCTAGTGGGCCTCATTGGGGAGGTTGGCCCTTGAGACGAGCCGAACAGAGCGAGCAGGCACGCATGTTTGTGCCCGCTCCTGGAGGAGGACTGTTTGCCGATGGGGCTGGAGAGGTCACACCCCGGAGTCCTGGGGACGCCCCTGGGTGACTGAGGGCTGCGGTCTTGCTTGGATCGAGCTGCCGTCAGGGGCTGCCTGCTGCATCCCTTCCTTTAGGAGACAGACAGCAAGGGGCGTTGTCAGGGCGCTGGCTGCAGGGCATGGATCCCTGGACTCACCATGGGCCCTCGCCAGATCTCCTTCAGCTGCAACTCCACCGGGGAACTGCCTCTGTGGGGAGAGAGAGAAGAGTGTCCCATTCGGCCTCTGGATGGGTGAGGCAAGCAATGGACGTCCTCTATGAGGGGCATCACAGGGGTAGCACATGAGGGACATACGATGGCCGATCCCTACCCGGCGCGGACGGTGGCTGTCGCCGCAGTTCCACTAACCCCTGGGACAGCAGGTGAAGGGTGTACGGTGGCCAACCCTTTCCCGGCGTGGATGGAGGATGTCGCAGTGGTCCTGCTCCCTGTGGAGGTGGCAGACGAAGGACGGATGGTGGTCCATCCTTGCCCGGCGCGGAAGGTGGCCATTGCCACGGTTCTGCCCTTCTCTGGGGTCACAGCCGAGAGATGTACATTGGCCAATCTCTCTCCGGTGCAGACGGTGGCCGTCACCGTGGTCCTGCATGGGGTAGTAGCTGAGAAGCATATGGTGGCCGACTTCTTCCTGACGTGGATAGTGGACGTCGTCTCAGTGCTACCTGGGACTGTATGAATACAAGTCCCACCCCGATCCTGGTGAGTGCTGGCCCGGCTGGAGAGTAGTCTGCCAAGGCGGCGTTCTTCCGTCTGGATCCGTTGAGGGGAAGAAGGAAGCAAGGTAGTGGGGGACATACGCCCGTCTGGACTGGACCCTTTGCCCGCCCTATGCGCCTTCCTGTGGTCTCCCCATGGAGTGGGTGTTGCGACACCCTGTCCGTGGTTCTTCCATGGGGTGGGTGTTGCGCCACCCCTTCCGAGATCTCCCGTTGGGGTGAGTATTTCAGCTATAGCTTGCTGAACTTAGAACATAGACATTGCATGTCATATCGTGGGGTTTCAAAACTTGCAAGTCCAACCCAGTCAAGAGTGGAATCACTCTCGATTTCATGCAGTTGATGAAATACTCTTGACATTCTTAAAATTAAGATCACCAGTTACTATAGTCGTTCCCAACGCTTAACCCTCCAAAGCTCGGGGATTGTGCCCGCGGGATTTTGTGGAGAAGGTTAGCATGCGAAGCTTGTAGGTCTCCAGTTAAGGTGTCCATCTTTATTTAAGGTTTGAAAAGCCCCAAACCCTTTCCCCTGGGAGTCATTGGGTTCTAAAGGGTTAACTCTCTTACTTCAATCCTCTCCTCTCTCCCCCCCCCCCCTCCAAAGATTGTATGGGTTTGCCCGAGAATATTTCCGTTTTTTATCGCCCTTCATAGCAAATGTACCCTAAACGAAAGTGTAGGAATTTTTATTAGTGGATCAGTTGGGCAATATTTTGCATAAAGAATATACATTACTTAAAAATATTTTTTTTTTGTATTTTTCTTTGATATAGGGAGATTGATACGCGCTACAATGAACTACAGCGAGGGAACCATCAGACTGCCTTGGAGAAGAAGCGTACGAAAATGATAAAACGTATTTTTACATCATCAAAATTTGTTGCAAATGTAGGGATTTATTCTAAGTTTCTTCACATTTTTAGTTAATTATTACAATACTCTTTCTATAATCTTACACAGTCATAAACGAGTAGTTTTTTAGTGAAAAAGCAATGTAGTTGGGTTCAGACGCAGCAAGTATCAACAAAGATGGTGTCGCTTGCTGAGTAAGTTTTGCATTTTCTTTATTTTTGTCTCGAATTTGGTGCTTTTTGTAAGTAGTTCTGATAAGACAACCCAGTTTTAAGTGTATCTACCCTAGAAATAGGTTTCAGCATATAAAGTTTAATACTATAAAACATTGTGGGTGGATTATGGACTTTATTAAAATCCCTCGAACTTGGTGTGTGCTTGTGTTTGCCATATATTGACAGTTTCATGGCCCAAATGACAGAAGTTTAACGTAAAGTAGGGCAAATAATGAGTTCCTCCACCTGCCTATATATAATTCATAGTTACCACTCCAAACCCTGTAGGTGTACCAAAATTAAGATACGAATGGAGGGAGGATAGCACATAACCACATTTAACAAGTGGTGAATATTTAACAGACTGCACAGCTGGAATTAAGTAGTTTGAAGTGTTTTCTCTTTATATCACATCATTTGTTGACACTTTACTTCTATGACACTCCCATCACAAATTTCCTCCTCCCCTTTTCCACTTGAGGTCATTAATCCCTCCTAGTTGTCATTAATAATCCCAGGGGTGATTTGTGATGGATTTGTCATAGAAAAAAATAATGTTAGCAAATGATGGTGTATAATTAGAAAACTAAATGTATGGTTTACTTGAGGCAGTAGAAGGACCTTACCAGTTCAGTATATATTCATCCCGTTTGTTTTCTGTATTTTTCTGACTGTTTTCAGGATGGTAAATTATCTTGTCCTGCTGAAGAATTTCTCACTATTTTTATCACGTTCCTTAAGCCATGCCCGTGGTTGTTTGTTTCTGGCATACTGGAAGAATCTTGTTCAGTGTACTGTGTTCAAAAGTGGATTTCATTTCCTGACGTCCCAACTGGATGCTAGGTTAGTTTAGGGTAGATTAAATCATTAGGTACACTTATGCTAGGTTAGGTTGGGTTTAGTTAAACAGTTAGGCTAGAACAGTCCCTTCTGCCATTACGCTGACGAATCAAACGAGTTGACACAGCGGAACGAAGCCAAAAAAAACGGGGAAGCAGGTTTTGCATTACAGTATACGTTTATTAACCATCCCAGAGATAGTAAGAAAATTATAAAAGAGTATGAGGAAGAAGAAGAATTGATTTAAGGCTTCTACTGCCTCAAAGAAAACATATATTTACCCAGAAAACACCAGAATGGCTTTTATTTCAGTTGTGGCAGCTGCTGAATATAACTCAAACTGGGATGATGACACCATGAATATTAAAAGGGATTTGAAGATTAGGGATAATGTGGGGTAAAGAAGGTAAAAGAGTTGAGCTGAAATGATCTCTGTGTCCATATTACTTAACAGCCTTTTAATATCAAGATACTATGTGTTAGTGTAAGGTTCAATGTATGCCTGAGTTGAGTCCAGAAGATGCCTAGGTTTTGTCTATGGCTTTCACTGTTGGGTTATGATGGTTAGTTATGGTTTGGGTTGTCTAAGCAAGCCATCTGAAGGATACCAAGGTTTAACTGAAGGTCCAGTGAATTATAGGAGTAGGCTACTGTGGAAAACTTGGCTTGTTCGACTCCCAAATTTGGTGAAACTGCGGAACTCCCATGCATATAATTTACAGTTGTATTTTTTTCTCATTGCACCATAACCTTATTATCATAGTGATGAATTTAAGAAGTTGCTTAAATGTGTAATTCTGTCTCTCTATCTATTGCCAGACGCCTTAATCCCATACAGGGTGGCCACAAACAAATTGCCTCCATGTCGCCCTGTCCCCCAACATTTCACTGCCCTGCTCCCAGCTCACCCCCCTCCCCTCCTCCACTCTCATATACCTCTCCACTCCATCCCTCCATGTCATCTTGTGTAATTCTGAATATATTAAATATGCACTCTCATCAGTTTTACATGCAAATCATGGCCACCAGTCATGTCAGGCTTTCAGGTTGTTTGGCTCCGTGGTCAATCCGTCACCAGGCTTTTTTGTCCTTGCTAACTTATCCTAATGGGACTCATCCCTACCTAATCTAGCTTATTTTAACTTAATCAAACTAACCAAAACAATTTGAGGACAAATGGATTTAGGGTCCAAATTAACTTACTGTACTCTGTAGGATGCCACCATAGCTGTCAGCAAGCCTAAGTTAGTGCTGTTAGTAAGATAAATGGTATTTCTTTGGAATTCAGGTGTATGAGTTATATAGTATTGAAAATTAATCCCTGTCATAAAATTTTGATCTTTTGTTAATGGCAGCTCTCTTGTTTGTTCCCCAAATTTTAGGACTTTTTTTTCCTCAAAAAATTTTCTCCTTAATTCAAAACTGCTTTATTTTCATAATCATGAAGTTGGCCCATACCTTTTTTTTTTCCTCCCATTTCATTTTTGTCATTCAGGTGTTAACCCCACATTTTAGCCACTTAGCTAACTTCAAACTCCACTCTTTTGAGGAGGATTTAAGCCTAATGGGAAATGAAAAAGGGAGTGGAAAACACCTCTCACTCTAGTCATCCTGGAAACTGTAGTGGAAAAATTTGAAAGATTAAAAAATTAATTGTTGATCATAAAGGTAAACTTGGCCAAAATTGAAAAGAATGAAACCCCCAAAACAAGATAAATCAGCACACTTTCCAACTTTTGAATGCAGTCGAGTTGGAATTCTGAGGGCCCCTTTCTTTATTTTCTGTAATAAAGAAAGAACTTGAGGTTGAGCCTGCAAAGTTTTTCCTTTCCAGAGGAAACACCAAGGAGGAGTTCTAGATTTAGGTCTGTAAGTCACCAGTTGCGAGCTTCTCTCAATGGGCCTAGAGTGAAGGAAGGAAAATCTAGCTACAGTGTAACAGTACCATGTACAGTAGATGATTTCTTGCCCAACAGTTAATTTTAGTTACCTAAATTTTTCCACAAATTATCAATTGTGCCATACCATCATTGTATTAGTTGTTGAAAAGTTGGCAAATGTTCTTATATGTTTGTCCTAGGCCCATCTGTTCATTAGGTATCATGTTTTCCATGCAGTTATTGTGTCCTTTGGTGTATGGTGCACAGTATGCATTTGTTGTTGTTGATCAACCTGTCTGTCAGGCTGAGCAGACCCATCAACTGCAGGCAAGCAACTGCCCCTGCAAGGCCATCCCATAAAGTGAACTGATGTTCCCCACAAGCAAGGCACAGGGAAAAGTGTTTACGGTTTGGTTCCTGGTGGATACCACATTTGCATCACTCGACCCTGTTGGCAGGGGCACCATAGCAGGCTCTACTTCACCCTATATTGTAATATGGTTACCACCCAGCATTGTAAATGTTTTCCTGAATCACTTGAAACCACTGTCTTGTCACTCTGTGTAGAGCCACTTGAAGTGGAAAGAGGAGTAATAAAAATTGACATTAAGGAAAGGGAGAAGTAGAAAGAGAGGAGGGCAGTCACAGAGATAGAATGAGAGAGGGGAAGAAAGAAGTAGGCAGTAATATATACACTGAAATGAGTGGATGATGGTTGCTACCACATACCACCAGTATTGGATATGTTGTACAGTATATGGAAAACTGCTTGCTTATAAACTAGTTGGATTAAATTAGGGTGAGTTTGGTTGTTATGGCATCCAAGATATTTATGACTTTAACCCCAGCCACACTGATGCTTTCGAAGTTAGTTTACCTGCCCTGAGTCATTGTTTTATAACCATTGCAAATTGTACCTCACATTAGGCTTGCAGTGTGGCCTGTGCAGACCTTCACTGTGCCTCATGTGAAGTATGCAGCTCAGCGAGGGTTAATGATGGCTGAAAGATTGTGTATGACATATTTCACAAGGCACTCTGCCGATATTTTTCTTTCACGTGTGCATTTTTGCATTCCCTATCAGCATCCTACCACCAGTGAGTGGAGCAGTTTGGGACCGTGAGAGTGATGATCGGCGGCGGCGACAGCTGGCACAGCAGCAACAACAGCAGGCTCTGGTTACAGCATCACGAGCAGCACCACCATATGGCCACAGGAAGGGATGGTTGCCACGGTCACAGGAGGTTAGTGCACAAATATACTGCATTTCACTCTGACACACACATACACCCCCCCCCACACACACACACCCTGGGTAAGAGTAGTAGCAAAGGGAGACACGTTGGTCATGTTACAGGGGACTTGGTGCTGGAGGGAGATGCCATCATGTGGCGACACAGATATCACTGGAATAGCTTCAGTGACTGGTTACATAGACTGAAAAGTCCATTAGTTCCTTCTCTGTTCCCCCAAAAGGAGGAGGATGGACTGCAGGGGAAGTCCACCTTCAGCCTACAGGCCACTGTGTTCATGTTCAGATGAGCCTGGGGTTACAACTACTATTGCAGGGGACTCTGTTGCCAGTTTTCTTAATTTTGTTCTTTTCACTTAATTTCTCTGGTTTCTGCCAACTTTGTTTAATGCCTTGAATCATGTAATATTGGTCGTAGTTTATTCTCACCATATCCAGATTTCATGTAGCATAGGAAAGCTCCTCTGATGCTGTGAAGGAGGTAGTGAAGGCAATCTCCCTATCCTCTCCACTTTTAAAAGTGTCTCCAGCTGTGTTAAATCATTTGCAGATGGCAAGAACAAAGCCAAAATTAGATCTTTGTGTTGGAGAAGTTAGTACAGGTAGCCTAGTGGTAAGTAAGGTTCGAATGGTGATAATGAATTTGAATGATGATAATTTAGTATTTTCTATCTATCTATCTATCTGTTTGTATCTCCACTCCACCAACATGTGGTGCTCTGCAGAGATTGTATGTAGGGTGAGAAGTGCTTGTAAGTGTGAGTGTTGTGTTGGAGTGGCTTTGGATGTGTGTGTAGTCTGTGAACCAAGTGTAATCGGCCTGCCTTAAGCTGTTTGGGTGTAAGCTTACTAGTATGCGACACTGGTTCAACCACAGCACCCCTTATGCCCTCCAAAGTAGTAAGTGGCTCAGTGAACGCTTCCCAAAGTTTTTACAACTCTGGCGGGAGGCGAACCCGCATCCACCAGCGTGTGAGATGCACACTCTACCACTGTACCACAGAGGTTGTGTGATATATGGTGAGGTTCATCATGGGACAGTATGTTTTAAGATGCAGGGGCATTCCTAGCATTGGCTGTGTTCATCTGCCTCTCACTGTTAGTTTTTCTATGTGAGGTGCCTCATTCACATAGATTTAAGTAAGTTTAGCAAAACTGCCCACACCATACCACTCCCTCTCACCACACTCCACGGTGTCACCCTCTCACACCAGACCACACCAAGGGCATTAACCGCAGGACCCTGAAGCTACTGCACCCTATGCCTGAGGTGAGACAGGATTCAGAAGCAAGAATAGGGAAAGTGGGAAAAGTGTATATCAACAGCACATCCCAATGAAATGAACCACACAGTCTGTTTAAGCCACTGGAATCACAGACCTGACTATTTGTGCATTTTTCTTGCTTTCTTCATAGATGTGCTTCATTCCAGTTGAACAACAGTGAGAATTTGTATGAGTAGCATGTCCTTTTGAGCTTTCCTTTTTGTGTTAGGACTTCATTGAGATAGCATTACAGTATACCCTATTTATACTGGATCAAATGGGGAGAAGCCTGATCTGATAAAGGTGATTATCTAGTAAGTTTGATGGTCCCCCTGTGAAGTGGGGTTTCAAGCACATAATGGAGAATAAATGAGTGAAATAGCATATTCCAGTACTAAAAATGAAAGCTATACCCTGTTTACACTTACTTGTCCCATAATTTCACACCTTTGTCATTGCACTGCTTCATGACTAGGTCAAGTGGGTGGAAGAAACCATCGCCAGTATTGGTAACTGCATTCTGAGTCACCCTGCACACGGGAAATCATATACCCCGTGTAACAGATAGTCCGCATTGTTTTTCCCATTTACTGGATTATGTCTGGTATGTACGATGGTTTGTCTGGGGGGACCTGGAGTGTTTGTTAAATCTGGTATCCAGTCTAGTGGGGTATGGTAAAGTGAGGGTCTCCTGTATTTTTTATATTGCTTGGTTCTTTAATAATAGGATTTGAGGGGGGTAGGGGTTTTTTCAAGAATTCTCCCCCAGTATCCCTGCTTGTCGTAAGAGGCGACTAAAAGGGTTGGTGGTGGGTTAGTGCCCCACCCCGTAAAAACAACTAACAAAAAATACAAACGGGAAGCCTCAGACCAGGACTGACCAAAAGTTGACGACAAAGGACGAGATAAAGATTGCGACCTGGAATGTGAGGGGTATGAATGATGAGGTGAAAGAGAGAGAGATTGTACAGGTGCTTGAGAGTGCGAAAGTGGATATATGTGGAATAACTGAAACTAAATGGCGAGGTGAGAGTGTGAGAGAATGGGAATATGGATGGGGTATATGCGCGGGAGTGGGTGAGAATGAGAGGGCGAAAGAGGGAGTGTGTATTGTTGTGAGCAACAGGTGGAAGGAGAATGTAAGAGAGTATGGATCAGTTGGGTCAAGGATTGTGTGGGTAAGAGTGAAAGTTGGACTACAAATGTGGGCAATTGTGTGCGTGTATGCGCCAACGCAAGATCGTGTAAGTAGAGTGAGAGAAGAGTTTTGGACAAATGTGGAAGCCTGCTTGGAAAAGTTTGAAAGGAATGAGAGAGTGTTTCTGATTGGAGATATGAATGGAAAAGTAGGGAATGAGAAGGTGGATGGAGTGGTTGGTGAGTGGGGTGTGCCTGCAGAGATGGATGAGAATGGCAGTGCTTTAGTGGACATTTGTGCTGGGAGGGGGTTGGTGGTAGTTAATACCCTCTTCAGGCACAAAATGATCCATAGGTATACATGGCGAGTGGTGAGAAGAGAGGAC
>JAGKTI010007651.1:1669-15145 GCA_018397915.1 Birgus latro | reverse complement strand
ATTAGGTGGATGTGCAGTGCGTCCCTGCGTGCAAGGCCTGGGGGGGGCTGGGTTTATGATGGAAGAGTTGAGAGGTAGGATGAGACTGGAGTGTATTGGTGTTGTGATGAGGAGATGTAGGCTGAGGTGGTTTGGACATGTGAAGAGGATGGGGGATGATAACTGGGTACAGAGGGTGAGAGGTGTTAATACTGGGGGAGGGGTAGACCGAGAAAGACATGGGACGATGTCGTTAAGTTAAGGGTTGAGGGACTGAACAGGGAGGCTGCCAGGGATCGAGCAGCGTGGAGAGCCGCCATTAGGTGACCAAGGCCGACGCATGCAAGCATGTTGGAGCCTTCAAAAATGAAACGAAACGATTTGCCCAAAGTCAGTTATTAGCCCTAAAATATTATAATTACATATGCGTATGGCACATACCTTCAGCTTTCTCCTGGGATGTTTTTTTTAGCACTTGTTGACTACCGTAGGACTTGTGGAGACTTCTGAAATTGGGTAACTAAGTCTCCACTTTACACTTCCCGACTTCCCGTAATATGAATACCACTGCCAGATATTAACACTAGAAACACTATTCGATGATTTCTAAGTAGTTTGGAATCCGTACTCTAAAAAAAAAACACTGTGAAAGCTTTGTAAAATAGGAGCGCGTACGAGCTTCCCGCTCGCGCTAATTCGCAGCTAGTATTCTGTCATTTCTTACTCATATACACAGTCACACTTTATTATTCCTAGTACTTTATTACACTTATATATATCTACAGCCCTTTACCGCTTGACACACGATGTTTAGTAGGGGTAGAGGTCGCAGGGCCTTTTATAATGGGCGCAAAAGGGGCAGAAATGGAGGGGCGTAACTGCGACGTGATTTCACCGTGAAGGACGAGAGCGAACTGAATGTACAATACGTATCTCGGTAGCCAAGAGTTGAAAATGTCAGCTGCTAATGTATATGCTAAGAAATAAGTCGTAGGAAATCTAGACAATACATAATAAATTAGGTAGTTCCAGGTGAATATAAATATCACTCAGGCTTCTACCTTCCTTTCTTATATAAATTTATATTACGAGGGTAGCTCATACGGCATATTTCACGGGAAAAAGAGGCAGGGGAAATTAGCGAACGAGTGCAGGTTGGATGTTGCCAACTGCTAATTAGCCAATTCCACGTGTATGGCACTATCATTTACCTTATTTTTTATATATATATATTATTTTGTATAAGAGTAGGGCATATGACTCATTTCAATGGATGAAAACAGTGGAAAAATTCGGGGAATATTTACTTAGCGCAGAGCAGTTGATCAGACGACACGAGAGGGTAATGGAGGGGAGGTAGGGAGGGGAGTCTAGAATGGGGGAAAATGGCTAAATTGTCAACAGTGGATGGGAGTACTGATGACATTAAGAGCTCTGACTATTGTTGGACATTGGCAGTGCTGATAGATGATACAAGTCACCACTTGAAAGCCCGGGCAAATTAAAAAAACACAGAGTCACAGAAGTGATGCCCCGCAGTATGATCCATTGTACCCGACCGTCACAAAAGTGACGACCCACGGTTTAGGGGTTAACCTACAAAGTGTTAGTTACAACAATTCAGGGGAAGAATATACAGTATAGTAACGAAAATCGGTAACGTTGGTTACTGTTATGTTGCATTATACCCCTAAGGAAGAACACGGAACCTCTCAGCAAGCAGGTGAGTACACGTAAAATAACAATAAAGTAAATGTGTGTGTTTTTTTCCCCTCAACCTTTATTTGTGCCACTGTTTTTTACTGTATCAGTATTCACCTAATGGAGTTAGTTTGTAGAGTTAACCAACGTTAACCAACCAAGTGTTAGTTAGAAAAATTCAGAAGATGAATTGTTCTAACTAACACTTGGATGGGTAACGTTGGTTACTGTTATGTTGCATTATACCCCTAAGGAAGATCATGGAACCTCTCAACAAGCAGGTGAGTACACGTAAAAAAACAATAAAGTAAATGTGTGTGTTTTTTCCCCTCAGCCTTTATTTGTGCCACTGTTTTTTACTGTATTAGCATTCACCTAATGGAGTTAGTTTTTAGAGTGCGATCAGACATACAAGCCTAGACACAGCAGAGGTGGACGAAATGGCTGTAAATCACCACTTGACACACTACGGCTTAGACTCAGGTGTGGTTGACATAACAGAGGAAGAGATGAACTCGAATGAAGAGAATGAAAGGCCAGATCACACTGCACAGGAGAATATGACCACCCAGAAATTGTCCTACAGTTTGTCCACCATAACTGACATGGCAACAACCTTCGAGACATACACCGGGACTATGCCTGAGGCTACCCAGATCCTATCCACCTTGAATGATCTGAAGTCTCAAGTGATGGCGATCTACAACAGAAACATACTGGAGCAGAGACATGCCAGGATCACACGATTTTTTAATGTGACACAGAATGTGGCTGCTATTATGCAAGACTTAGATGTGACAGGAGAGGAGGATGAAGGAGGAGAAGTGGACAGAGAGGAAGTGGAGTTGCTGGAGCTGAATTCGACTTTGAGGGCTTCGGCTTAGGTGATAAGGCTTCCCCAGAGAGGCCCATGTCACCTAGTAACTAGCCCATCCACCCTCAACACACCTTCACCTGCCACTCATGCCAATGTTTACTTTATTTCTGGTAAGGATTTTTGGTGTTGCAGCTCTTTATAATAGTTCTAATGTCATTTCAGGTACACATTTATTGTGTTATGCTGTATAAGCAACTAGTAAACACTCCACATTTAATTTTGGGTAGGGCCTGTTTGGTGTTATAGTACTGTACTTTGATAGGGTAGGTAGCTGTCCCACTGGAACGCCCATCTATTTTTCCCATTGATTCTTAACTTCACACTTCGACGTTTCACATTTCACGATGTTTTGGCGGAACATCAAAACCGAAAAACAAGAACTTACTACAACTTGGCATTTGTGAAATAACCGTTACTCATGTGAATCCAAACTTTATTATAGAAACAGGTAGTAGTTGTTCCCTAGGCAGTCTGGCCGAACAGCCCCGTGCCAGGGGGGGTTGCGGTGGCTTGGCCCCCATGCTGTCCTCCTCTTCTCCTTGATAGCCTCTGGGGGGTAGACCCACGGCGAAGATGCCACCGCTTCAGGTCCATGGAAATAGGTGATGAGGGCTGGCGCCTTGTGTCGTGTGGGTTGACTCATATACTCTGGCTAGTAGCATATAAAAAATATTTAAAAACAGGTCCTCGCGCACTAGGCGTTTCACGTACTAGGGGGATGTACTGTATATTTCAGTGAGGGAAATCATTCCAATATATGAAATTTCAAATTACGAAAGTTTTTTTCGGTCCCTATCCCATTCGTTTATTGAGGACTCATTGTACTGTACTGTTTTATACATGCACTACAATAATCAAATGGTGTAATATATATAATAATACTGAACTATACACTGATGAACATGTCTTTTATTTACCTTATTGTGGTGAACATCGCTGAAGTGGCCAGGCAGTCCGGACCGCTTTTGGCCTGATATACTGTATAAGAATTTAATCCCATCGGCTCCTCGATTCCGATAAAGGTGAATTCCGGTATATTGTAGTTCATTATATTTTTTGTATATTCATAAACTTAGATTTAAATGTACTGGTCACATATTTTGAAAGTGGTTGTTTTCGACTAGTACATTTTGGTGGCAGCAGTGGGATGTGAGGCGAGCCTTTGGCTGGTAATTTGATGGTGTTCCATGATTAGCTGGCAGCGTTCTTGTCCTTACATCCCAGGGATGAGCTGTTTAGTGTGGTCCCTAGTGTCCCCAGTGTGACCTCCAGTGCTATACTACCATGTGTATTCGAAACTCATCAAATTAATAACCAGGGGGAGAAATTAGGGATGCAATGGGGCCTGTAAATGCCCACATTGCCCGTAGGCAAAGTGGGGGATGCGCGCATGTGGAGCACAAGGGCATAAGTTCGAATCACAGCCAGGACAGTGTGATCATTTGATAAGTTTCATTTCAGTTATTACATCCTGATGGGGTAATAGTGGATAAGATGATTGATGGAATACCGTTTTTGGGATGGAGACTGAATAGTTTCCAAGATACAGATTTTTAGTAGACAGAAAGTGTCAGATATGCTTGGGTTTTGCATGTGTAAAGCCACGACTGTGACTGGTCTGGAGGAGTCAAAGCATTGGTAATTGGTAAAGGAATGAGTGTGTGGCCCATTTCACAAAGCATGCTATGATTAGTTCTTTCTCTGTTGTGTTTTATGTTTCCTTGTTTTCTGTGCCCCTACTTACCCTGTCCTTAGATAGGAAGAGAGAGGCCAGGATGATGACAGTGATCATCATCACTTGAATCCCCAAAATGTTCCTTTTAATTTGCTTTTGCTGCTGCTGCTACATGATTTTATTGAAGCTAAAACCTCATGTGGTGAAAGGGTTTATGAAGTATATATCTTGTACCATCCTTTCAAAGAGTCTGTTCTAAGCTGAATAAAATTGTTAGGATATGTCAGGAATATTGAAGAACACATCCCTTGTCTTAGTGAGTTTGTGATTGTTGATAGTCTTTCAGACAAGTGTGCCAGCAACATAAGAAGCTATAACTGAGCACAATATCTAAGAAATCAGTTTACATATTTCCTTTGATTCAAGGGTAGCAGCATAAGAGGTGATAACTAAGCACATTATCTAATAAATCTATTTACATATGTCATTTGATTCAAGGGTTTTGTTGAAATGAAGTTGGAGCAAGAGTAAAATAAAGTGTTTCATTAAAGAGGGTGTTGTACTCTTGACAGACAATGCAACTAGTGTAAGAAGTTTGTGACTAAGCACAGTATTATCTTCTAACAGACAAGTATGCAGGCAGCGTAAAAAGTCAGTAACTAAGCATGATATCTACTATGTGGCTCCCTGTGGGCGACGTCTGCGCTCCATTGAAGATATCTTCCACTACCTGCGCATCACAGAGTCGGCACTGGAGATTGACTGCTTCTCCTTTGAGATTGCTGTTGATGTGTCCAGTGAGTGGGAGCCGTTCAGGAAACTACTCTATGTCGAGGTGAGTGTGTGTGTGTGTGTATTTTCCGAGTTGTGATATACAGGAAATGAGCTTCGTTCATGGGGTCCATTTTCCGTCTCTCAACCAGTCAAACTTTGCTTTAAACTCATTCAAGTTTTTGGACTGGATGATCTCTTTGTTCAGGCTATTCCACAGGTCATTGCATATGTATGAAAAACTGTATGTCTTGATATCCTTCAAGCAACTTGTCTTTTTCAAAATCTTTCCATGTTCTTTTGTTCCTCCCTCATCCCACACAAACAGATCATCTTTTGTCAGTTTTGTCTACTCCCATCATGGCCCTGAACACAGCAATCATCCCACCCCACTCTCTTCTTTCTTCTGAGGAAGGCTGACCCAACTTTTCTGGTCTTTCCTAGTATGATAGATCTGTCAGACTGGGGACCAACTTGGTTGCTGCTCTTTGTATTCTCTCGATCTTGTTTTTTTGTTTTTGAAGTTTCCAACATGCTTGCATGCATTAGCCTTGGTCACCTACTGGTGGCTGTCTGTGCTGCTCTATCTCTGGCAACTTTCCTATTCAGTCTCTTATCCATGAGGTCACATAATGGCCTCATCACAGGTCTTTTTCGGTATGCCTCTCGCAACCCAGCCTCTAATGTTAACACTTCTTACTTTCTGCACCCAATTATCAACCCCCATCCTTTTCATATGCCCAAACCATCTCAATCTACCTCTCCTTATCACAGCACCCGAACACTTCACTCCCATCCTACCTCTCAAATTTTCCATCGTAAACCTAGACCCCCCCCAGGCCTATCACTCAGGGACGCACTGCACATCCATCTAATCATTGTCATTTCTGTATGTTTGAGCCTGTGAATATCCTCTTCCATTACTGCCCAGGTCTCACTATCATACAGCATTCCACTCCTAACACATGCCACATACAAAGATCCCTTAGCACGGAGGGAGAGCCCTCTCAATGTCAGGAGAAGCGACATTTCCTTAAACTTCTTCCAGCTACTCCTCACTCTAGTCACAGAGCCAGCTTCGGCCCTTCTTATAGCAGACATGGGGTCTGTTAGTGCATATTGCTGTTAGTGTGTGTGCGCGCACACACCTGCTAAGTCACGAGTGATGACGTCATCGGAAGAGTCCTGCGATATGCAGCTGAAGGCCTGGGGAGTTCGCGTTGTGAGGCCTGTGAGTGTGGTTTGCCTAGTCTGACACTGGTAGCAGAGCGTAGTTCGAAAATAATGGCGTCGTGTTCGACTAAGTCGCCTCCAAAACTTGAAAATGATTCTGCTTATGAAAGCTGGAAAAAGGACATCGACATTTGTTGCGAACTGACGGACTTACTCAAAGAAAAACAAGCCTGAGCTGTTCACCTGTCATTGTTTGGAAGAGCGAGGGTGGCATCTTCGGAGGTTGATGCGGCTGATTTGAAGCAGGAGGATGGTGTTCAGACCTTGCTGAAAAAATTAGGCAGTTTATTTCTCGTGGACAAAGGACGTCGACAGTCTGCAGCTTTTTATGAATTGTACAACTTCAGAAGAGCCGGTGATATGAACATTCGTGAGTTCGTGGCAGAATTTGAGCGTGTTTGTTTGAAATTTACGAAGCAGGACATGGCACTTCCAAATTCTGTGATGGCTTTTATGCTCTTAGCTGCATGCAAACTTTCAGACAGTTAGCAACAACTAGTGATGTCCACGATAACTGTGGTGACATACGAAAACGTGAAATCTGCCCTGAATTGATTTTTGCTGATGAAATTGGCGGGCAGAACAATGCATCAGTGTTCGCCAGGGAGGTGAAAGGCAAACCAGTATTTTGGAGTGATGAAGTTGGGGGTGAGGAAACGTTTTATGTAAGAGGTACTCGACAAGGACGGAGAATGTTGCGGGGTTGTGCAGTACGTGATCGAGGTCGTGGTGGTGGCCGATATTCAACCGTATCTGCTAGAATTCCCCAACACTCATCCACTGGCAGGAGGCAGAACCCACTTGGGTCTGATGGAAAGGTATCGAGGTGTTTCATATGTGATTCTAGATTTCATTGGGCACGTGACTGTCCAGATGTATACGAAAACGATGGCAGTCGAGAAGAAAATTCTGAAACAGTGCATCTGTTGTTATTTATAGGCTATGCGGATGATGCCACTAGTAGAGGTAAGTTACAGACTCTAGTAGAAGAATCTAAGGGATGTGCTGTTCTAGACACAGAGCGTTCTACAACTGTATGTGGAGTTGAATGGATCAATTGCTATCTAAGTACACTCACTGATTACGAATGTGAAGCTATAATAGAAGAAGCGTCATCCTCAATGTTTACTTTTGCTGATGGTGTCACAGTTTCTTCCCTCAAACGTGTTACTCTGCCCTGCTACATTGGAAATATGCGTGCAACCATCGTTACTGATGTTATGAACTGCAGTATTCCCTTGCTGTTGAGTAAACGTTCCATGAAAAAAGCAAAAATGTTGATTAACTTTGGAAGTGACCAGGTCAAAATTTGTGGAACTATCATTGATTTGAAGTCCTCATCTTCAGGCCATTACTTGCTTCCAATTTCTTTATGATTAGGTCGTGAATTTTGTGAAACAATCATGCTGGCATCTATTGGGGGTGATGTAGAAAAAACCACTTTGAAGCTTCACAGGCAATTTGGACACCCAACATTGGCGAAATTAATTAAACTGATCACAGATGCGGGGATTAAAAGTTCAGAACTGGAGCGGGCTATCAAGGCTGTATCTGATGCTTGTACAGTCTGTTGCAGATTTAAGAAAGCCAAGCCCCGACCCGTAGTCAGTTTGCCCATGGCGTCTAAGTTTAACGAAGCCATAGCCATGGATTTGAAAGCTTGGGGAAGGCATTATTTCGTAGTCCTTGTTGATTTGGCGACCAGGTACAGTACATCCTTCAACTTTGCGAACTTTAACTTTGCGAATCACCAATTTTGCGAGGTAGTTCCAAGTCATTTATTTTTTAACATTTATGAACTTTGCGAGCGATCACACACTTTGCGAGGTCAAGTGGTAGGAAAGTCGTCTTCCCGCACTACTTTGCCACGCGGAATAGTGACGTCATGGTTCGCTGGGCGTACTGTGCCTCCTAGTTCGGTGTTCTGTCGCCCCGCCACGTTTGTTTACATCACAGCAGTCGCACCCAAGCCTTGCCCCACCACCAGTCCCGTACACCACGCCAGTCTTCACATCAGTGTAAATATGCATTTTTTTTCTTTTTTATGTTTCTTACCTATGATGTTTTCATAATAACATTATTGTACAATACATCAGTCCATGTTTGTTTCATTTATCATCATAAAATTAAGGGGTACAGTCGAGAGAAAGAGTGGGAAAAAGTGCTTACCTTGGGGTGATGTCGACCAATTTACCTTTATTGCATATATTTAATTGTTTAAACTTTGCGAATTTCGATTTTGCGAGGTTTTTTGTCGACCATATTCTCGCAAAATTGAAGGAAGCACTGTATTGTAATGCAATAGTAATCGTGGATAAGTGTGCGCCCACCATTATCAAAGGAATATTTCGGAGCTGGATTGTTGTGTTTGGCACACCTAGAAATATTCTTACAGACAATGGCTGTGAATTCAACAATGCAGAAATGTGAGCATTGGAAGAGGCCTTCAATATCAAGATCATGACAACGTCTGCAGAGAGTCTATGGAGCAACGGAGTCTGTGAGCGTCAAAATGCAGTCATTGGTGACATTGTTAGGAAGATAATGGCTGATAGCCGGTGTGAATTGGATGTGGCCTTGGCATGGGCAGTATCGGCAAGAAATGCTCTCACCAACTACGCTGGCTTTTCTCCTAACCAACTTGTTTTTGGTCAAAACTCTGGTCTGCCTAATGTGTACGCAAATGATCCTCCAGCCTTGGAACCTTCATCACCATCGAAAATTGTGAGAGACAACTTGAACGCTCTTCATTTAGCAAGACAAGAGTTTATAAAGACTGAATCAGATGAGCGTTTGGCTAGGGCTCTGTGGCACATCGTACGTTCGAGTGACTTAAACGACATCCGAAATGGAGATGAAGTCTTCTACAAAAGAAATGACACTATGAGTGACACTGTCCCGGAATTGTAATAAGCAGAGATGGGAAACAAATTTTGGTGAGACACGGCGGTGTCTATGTGCGAGTGCACGTGTGTCGTCTAGCACGTGCGCCAGAGCAAGATACTACAGTTGAAGGTGGTGTCAGCAGTGATGAGAAGAACAATGTTGTCCAGGAGAAGCCTAATGACGATCCTTCGCAAGTGTTGAATGACTATCCACCAGATAACGAGTCGGAAGATGGTGTGCTTACGATTGATGAGCCTCCCACAGTTTCTATTCCGATTAATCAGCCTCCCAAAGTTTCTGTTGGTCAACGTATAAAGGGAATACATTCAGAAAGTGGAGAGTTGGTGCCTGGAAGGATTATGAGTCGGGCAGGTAAAGCCACTGGAAAGTACAAACACTGCTACTATTTGAAGAGGGACTCTGATGGCAGCATTGATTGGATAGATTTGCAGAAGGATTTTAGCGAATGGGAAGTGTTTGATGATGACGCAGAAATGCTTGTTCTTTTCAACTCTGAGGCCGTATTGTGCACTAAGGAAAATGAAATTACAAACTGGCAGAATAATGATGTATATGAGGAAGTAGATGATGTTGGGCAAGGTGCCATAACGGTTCGATGGGTTGTGACGGAAAAACTGAAAAATGGAAAGCCCGTTGTTAAGGCCCGCTTAGTCGCCAGAGGATTTGAGGAAGACACAGTGGATCTCCGAAAAGACTCTCCTACTTGTTCAAAAGAAGCAGTGCGTTTGGCACTTTCTTTGGCCTCCACCAACCAGTGGGATTGCCACACTGGACGTGAAAGCTGCCTACTTGCAAGGTAACGACATTGAGAGAGTTGTTCACTTATGTCCTCCGCCTGAATATGCAAATGGTAAGTTATGGAGACTAAAGAAAACTGTTTACGGCCTTTGTGATGCTGCTAGACATTGGTATCTGCACGTAAAAGATCAATTGTTGAGTCTCAGAGCTAAAGTGTCATCACTGGATTCAGCGCTGTTCTCTTGGAGCAATAGTGGCAAAGTCGAAGGCATTGTATGCATGTACGTTGACAACTTCCTTTGGTCTGGTACACATGAGTTCAAACAGCACGTGATTAACTGTTTGAGTCAAATATTCTTCATCGGCAGTTCAGAATCAAAAACCTTCAAATACGTTGGTCTCAATGTCATCTCCAACATCGATGGCAGCATAATGCTCAACCAATTCCAGTATGCTTCATCTTTGAAACCAGTCACGCTGAAAAACATCGTGCAGCAGTAAAATCAGGAGAGCTGTCCGAGTCTGAGAAAACAGAGTACCGAGCATTAATTGGGCAACTCAACTGCATTGCCACACACACTCAGCCAGATATTGCCTTTGATGTGTGTGAGTTGAGTGTGACTAGCAGCCGAGCTACCGTAGCGGATTTGCTTAGACTCAATAAGGGGATCTCAAGGGTGAAGACTGACAACATGAAGCTATATATTCCAAGAATGGGGCCAATCGAAGACTGTCATGTAGAGTGCTTTTCGGATGCCTCATTTGCCAATCTTGTAGGCAGTGGATCTCAAGGGAAGTTTTGTGATCTTCCTATGAGATGCTAGTGAGGCAAGATGTCCTATATTCTGGCAGACAAGAAAGATCAGGAGGGTTGTCAAATCTACCTTATCTGCTGAGGCGTTGGCGCTGCTTGAATGTGCTGAGACTGCTGTATATCTTGCCAACATATTGCGTGAGGTTTCTGGATATGGAAAGATCAAAATAAAGTGTTTCGTCGACAACAAGAGTCTGGTGGACGCCCTTTACTCCTGTAGGTGCGTAGAAGACAGGAGATTGCGCATTGATATTGCTGTATTACAAGACTTGTTGGAGCGACGGGAGATTGATGAAGTATCTTGGGTGGATACATCACAGCAACTGGCTGATTGTCTCACCAAGAAAGGTGCCTCGACCGAGTGGCTGCGTGCAACAGTCAGCTGAGACTAGAAAGTTTATAATACTTCAAGAGACATCACATATCGGTATGTGGCCACAGACTGGGTCTTGATAGTAATTAAACAAAAGTGTATGTATTGGATGCATAGTGCGTATCGGGTGTTGATGGTACTCACACAAAAGTCTATGTATTGGATACATATTGTGTATCAGACGCAAATAGACCATCCAGCTTCGTCCTTGAAATCTTTTGTCAAATTAAGAAGAGAGGACGAGAGTGTTAGTGTGTGTGTGTGCGCACACACACCTGCTAAGTCACGAGTGATGACGTCATCGGAAGAGTCCTACAGTATGCAGCCGTAGGCCTGGGGATTTCGCGTTGTGAGGCCGGTGAGTGTGGTTTGCCTAGTCTGACAGGGTCTATTTCTGGGTTTCTGTTATAATTACTATTACTATTACTTTCACTTGTTCTCTATTATATTAGTTTCGTTTCATTTAGTTTTTGAAGGCTCCAACATGCTTGGCTGCGTCAGCCTTGGTCACCTAATGGCGGCACTCCACGCTGCTCGATCCCTGGCAGCCTCCCTGTTCAGTCCCTTAATCCTTAAGTCACACGTAATGACCTACCCCTCCCAACCCCTCCCCCAGTATTAACACCTCTCACCCTCTGTACCCAATTATCATCCCCCATCCTCTCCACATGTCCAAACCACCTCAGCCAACCTCTCCTCATCACAACACCAATACACTCCAGTCCCATCCTACCTCTCAACTCTTCCATCGTAAACCCAGCCCCCCCCAGGCCTTGCACGCAGGGACGCACTGCACATCCACCTAATCATTGTCATTTCTGTACGTTCAAACCTGCGAATATCCTCTTCCTTTACTGCCCAGGTCTCACTACCATACAGCATCACACTCCTAACACATGCTGCATACAAAGACCCCATAGCACGTAAGGAGAGTCCTCTCAATGTCAGGAGAGGCAACAGCTCCCTGAACTTCTTCCAACCACTTCTCACCCTAGTATTATTATTAATTCAGTGGTTGTCTGTTATATTACTATTACTAATACTTGGTCATCTATTACTATTAATATATTGTTTGCAATAATGGTGCTTATTTAAACTGAAAATGTTTATCATTTTCATTATTGTTGGGAGGCTGTCCCACATAATGCACAAGTACAGTAAAACCTCGATATAACAGACTTCAGTACACCGGAATTCACTTTTATCGGACTCAAGGAGCTACCGGACTAAACTCCTATATATCGGAAAAAGTCCGATATAGCCAGAAAGCAGTCCGGACTGCCTGACAACTTCAATTATGTTCACCACAATAAGACAAGTAAAAGACATGTTTTTCAGTGCACAGTACAGTATTATTATACCATTTGATTAATATAGTGAAGGTATAGCACAGTACAATACTGCAATGATGGTGAAAACCACTGATGCAATCCGGACTAATGTCTGATATATTGTAAAAAGTCCGGATTAGCAGAGGTAAGTCCGGATGTCTCTTTTATCGGAATTTCGCATATTTCGGACTGGCCTGAGCCCCAATTAGTCCGTTATAGTGAGGTCTTACTGTATGTCTTGATCATTTGATGGTGAAGCACATCATCAGCAACCTCAAGCACTTATCTGCCTGTGGACCAGACAACATAAGCAACATACACCTTAAACACCTTGGACCACGTTACCTTCCTCACACTGCCCCATCACACTCCTCTGCACCCCCTCCAAAGTCACTGAAAGTTACTGGTACTACAGCTAGTAACACCTCACACCCCCCTATTCCCATCACAACATGGTTTTAGGCCACTACACTCCACAAACACTCTTCTTACAGTCCTTACACAGAGAGTTTTTGATGGCATGAACTCAGCTAGGCCACCACACAGGACACTCCTTGTCACACTAGACATTAAGAAAGCATTTGATTCCATCCCCCACCACAACTCAAAAACAAAATATTCAACACAAACATGCACAATAACACAAAAAGATGGCTGGCAAACTACTTAGCAGGCAGATGTGCACATATAACTTTTGCCGGTCAGTCTTTGAACATCAGAACTTCACAAATGGCGTCCCCCAAGGATCTGTTTTGTCCCCTACACTCTTTAACCTATACATGCATAACATACCCACACCCCATACACCACAGAGACACATAGCTTCCTATGCAGATGACATAACACTTACATTTACGCACCAAAACGCAAACACAGCTGCACACATCCTCTAACCTTACCTCAACACAATACACGAATGGTTCACTACAAACAGGCTCAAAATAGCCCCAGCCAAATCTACAGTGACCCTTCTCACTAACTGGACAGCAGAACACAGTCACATCCCACACCTCACCATAAACAACACTCCCCTACCACACACACACACACACACACACACACACACACACACACGCA
>JAGKTI010007650.1:1671-15386 GCA_018397915.1 Birgus latro | reverse complement strand
GTTATTTGGGAGACATGTTATGTGCCGGAGGTGGGGCTGGAGTTAGCTCGGTTGCTAGGGTGAGAAGTGGTTGGAAGAAGTTCAGGGAGCTGTTGCCTCTCCTGACATTGAGAGGACTCTCCTTACGTGCTAAGGGGTCTTTGTATGCAGCATGTGTTAGGAGTGTGATGCTGTTTGGTAGTGAGACCTGGGCTGTAAAGGAAGAGGATATTCGCAGGTTTAAACGTACAGAAATGACAATGATTAGGTGGATGTGCAGTGCGTCCCTGCGTGCAAGGCCTGGGGGGGGCTGGGTTTATGATGGAAGAGTTGAGAGGTAGGATGAGACTGGAGTGTATTGGTGTTGTGATGAGGAGATGTAGGCTGAGGTGGTTTGGACATGTGAAGAGGATGGGGGATGATAACTGGGTACAGAGGGTGAGAGGTGTTAATACTGGGGGAGGGGTAGACCGAGAAAGACATGGGACGATGTCGTTAAGTTAAGGGTTGAGGGACTGAACAGGGAGGCTGCCAGGGATCGAGCAGCGTGGAGAGCCGCCATTAGGTGACCAAGGCCGACGCATGCAAGCATGTTGGAGCCTTCAAAAATGAAACGAAACGATTTGCCCAAAGTCAGTTATTAGCCCTAAAATATTATAATTACATATGCGTATGGCACATACCTTCAGCTTTCTCCTGGGATGTTTTTTTTAGCACTTGTTGACTACCGTAGGACTTGTGGAGACTTCTGAAATTGGGTAACTAAGTCTCCACTTTACACTTCCCGACTTCCCGTAATATGAATACCACTGCCAGATATTAACACTAGAAACACTGTTCGATGATTTCTAAGTAGTTTGGAATCCGTACTCTAAAAAAAAAACACTGTGAAAGCTTTGTAAAATAGGAGCGCGTACGAGCTTCCCGCTCGCGCTGATTCGCAGCTAGTATTCTGTCATTTCTTACTCATATACACAGTCACACTTTATTATTCCTAGTACTTTATTACACTTATATATATCTACAGCCCTTTACCGCTTGACACACGATGTTTAGTAGGGGTAGAGGTCGCAGGGCCTTTTATAATGGGCGCAAAAGGGGCAGAAATGGAGGGGCGTAACTGCGACGTGATTTCACCGTGAAGGACGAGAGCGAACTGAATGTACAATACATATCTCGGTAGCCAAGAGTTGAAAATGTCAGCTGCTAATGTATATGCTAAGAAATAAGTCGTAGGAAATCTAGACAATACATAATAAATTAGGTAGTTCCAGGTGAATATAAATATCACTCAGGCTTCTACCTTCCTTTCTTATATAAATTTATATTACGAGGGTAGCTCATACGGCATATTTCACGGGAAAAAGAGGCAGGGGAAATTAGCGAACGAGTGCAGGTTGGATGTTGCCAACTGCTAATTAGCCAATTCCACGTGTATGGCACTATCATTTACCTTATTTTTTATATATATATATTATTTTGTATAAGAGTAGGGCATATGACTCATTTCAATGGATGAAAACAGTGGAAAAATTCGGGGAATATTTACTTAGCGCAGAGCAGTTGATCAGACGACACGAGAGGGTAATGGAGGGGAGGTAGGGAGGGGAGTCTAGAATGGGGGAAAATGGCTAAATTGTCAACAGTGGATGGGAGTACTGATGACATTAAGAGCTCTGACTATTGTTGGACATTGGCAGTGCTGATAGATGATACAAGTCACCACTTGAAAATCCGGGCAAATTAAAAAAACACAGAGTCACAGAAGTGATGCCCCGCAGTATGATCCATTGTACCCGACCGTCACAAAAGTGACGACCCACGGTTTAGGGGTTAACCTACAAAGTGTTAGTTACAACAATTCAGGGGAAGAATATACAGTATAGTAACGAAAATCGGTAACGTTGGTTACTGTTATGTTGCATTATACCCCTAAGGAAGAACACGGAACCTCTCAGCAAGCAGGTGAGTACACGTAAAATAACAATAAAGTAAATGTGTGTGTTTTTTTCCCCTCAACCTTTATTTGTGCCACTGTTTTTTACTGTATCAGTATTCACCTAATGGAGTTAGTTTGTAGAGTTAACCAACGTTAACCAACCAAGTGTTAGTTAGAAAAATTCAGAAGATGAATTGTTCTAACTAACACTTGGATGGGTAACGTTGGTTACTGTTATGTTGCATTATACCCCTAAGGAAGATCATGGAACCTCTCAACAAGCAGGTGAGTACACGTAAAAAAACAATAAAGTAAATGTGTGTGTTTTTTCCCCTCAGCCTTTATTTGTGCCACTGTTTTTTACTGTATTAGCATTCACCTAATGGAGTTAGTTTTTAGAGTGCGATCAGACATACAAGCCTAGACACAGCAGAGGTGGACGAAATGGCTGTAAATCACCACTTGACACACTACGGCTTAGACTCAGGTGTGGTTGACATAACAGAGGAAGAGATGAACTCGAATGAAGAGAATGAAAGGCCAGATCACACTGCACAGGAGAATATGACCACCCAGAAATTGTCCTACAGTTTGTCCACCATAACTGACATGGCAACAACCTTCGAGACATACACCGGGACTATGCCTGAGGCTACCCAGATCCTATCCACCTTGAATGATCTGAAGTCTCAAGTGATGGCGATCTACAACAGAAACATACTGGAGCAGAGACATGCCAGGATCACACGATTTTTTAATGTGACACAGAATGTGGCTGCTATTATGCAAGACTTAGATGTGACAGGAGAGGAGGATGAAGGAGGAGAAGTGGACAGAGAGGAAGTGGAGTTGCTGGAGCTGAATTCGACTTTGAGGGCTTCGGCTTAGGTGATAAGGCTTCCCCAGAGAGGCCCATGTCACCTAGTAACTAGCCCATCCACCCTCAACACACCTTCACCTGCCACTCATGCCAATGTTTACTTTATTTCTGGTAAGGATTTTTGGTGTTGCAGCTCTTTATAATAGTTCTAATGTCATTTCAGGTACACATTTATTGTGTTATGCTGTATAAGCAACTAGTAAACACTCCACATTTAATTTTGGGTAGGGCCTGTTTGGTGTTATAGTACTGTACTTTGATAGGGTAGGTAGCTGTCCCACTGGAACGCCCATCTATTTTTCCCATTGATTCTTAACTTCACACTTCGACGTTTCACATTTCACGATGTTTTGGCGGAACATCAAAACCGAAAAACAAGAACTTACTACAACTTGGCATTTGTGAAATAACCGTTACTCATGTGAATCCAAACTTTATTATAGAAACAGGTAGTAGTTGTTCCCTAGGCAGTCTGGCCGAACAGCCCCGTGCCAGGGGGGGTTGCGGTGGTTTGGCCCCCATGCTGTCCTCCTCTTCTCCTTGATAGCCTCTGGGGGGTAGACCCACGGCGAAGATGCCACCGCTTCAGGTCCATGGAAATAGGTGATGAGGGCTGGCGCCTTGTGTCGTGTGGGTTGACTCATATACTCTGGCTAGTAGCATATAAAAAATATTTAAAAACAGGTCCTCGCGCACTAGGCGTTTCACGTACTAGGGGGATGTACTGTATATTTCAGTGAGGGAAATCATTCCAATATATGAAATTTCAAATTACGAAAGTTTTTTTCGGTCCCTATCCCATTCGTTTATTGAGGACTCATTGTACTGTACTGTTTTATACATGCACTACAATAATCAAATGGTGTAATATATATAATAATACTGAACTATACACTGATGAACATGTCTTTTATTTACCTTATTGTGGTGAACATCGCTGAAGTGGCCAGGCAGTCCGGACCGCTTTTGGCCTGATATACTGTATAAGAATTTAATCCCATCGGCTCCTCGATTCCGATAAAGGTGAATTCCGGTATATTGTAGTTCATTATATTTTTTGTATATTCATAAACTTAGATTTAAATGTACTGGTCACATATTTTGAAAGTGGTTGTTTTCGACTAGTACATTTTGGTGGCAGCAGTGGGATGTGAGGCGAGCCTTTGGCTGGTAATTTGATGGTGTTCCATGATTAGCTGGCAGCGTTCTTGTCCTTACATCCCAGGGATGAGCTGTTTAGTGTGGTCCCTAGTGTCCCCAGTGTGACCTCCAGTGCTATACTACCATGTGTATTCGAAACTCATCAAATTAATAACCAGGGGGAGAAATTAGGGATGCAATGGGGTCTGTAAATGCCCACATTGCCCGTAGGCAAAGTGGGGGATGCGCGCATGTGGAGCACAAGGGCATAAGTTCGAATCACAGCCAGGACAGTGTGATCATTTGATAAGTTTCATTTCAGTTATTACATCCTGATGGGGTAATAGTGGATAAGATGATTGATGGAATACCGTTTTTGGGATGGAGACTGAATAGTTTCCAAGATACAGATTTTTAGTAGACAGAAAGTGTCAGATATGCTTGGGTTTTGCATGTGTAAAGCCACGACTGTGACTGGTCTGGAGGAGTCAAAGCATTGGTAATTGGTAAAGGAATGAGTGTGTGGCCCATTTCACAAAGCATGCTATGATTAGTTCTTTCTCTGTTGTGTTTTATGTTTCCTTGTTTTCTGTGCCCCTACTTACCCTGTCCTTAGATAGGAAGAGAGAGGCCAGGATGATGACAGTGATCATCATCACTTGAATCCCCAAAATGTTCCTTTTAATTTGCTTTTGCTGCTGCTGCTACATGATTTTATTGAAGCTAAAACCTCATGTGGTGAAAGGGTTTATGAAGTATATATCTTGTACCATCCTTTCAAAGAGTCTGTTCTAAGCTGAATAAAATTGTTAGGATATGTCAGGAATATTGAAGAACACATCCCTTGTCTTAGTGAGTTTGTGATTGTTGATAGTCTTTCAGACAAGTGTGCCAGCAACATAAGAAGCTATAACTGAGCACAATATCTAAGAAATCAGTTTACATATTTCCTTTGATTCAAGGGTAGCAGCATAAGAGGTGATAACTAAGCACATTATCTAATAAATCTATTTACATATGTCATTTGATTCAAGGGTTTTGTTGAAATGAAGTTGGAGCAAGAGTAAAATAAAGTGTTTCATTAAAGAGGGTGTTGTACTCTTGACAGACAATGCAACTAGTGTAAGAAGTTTGTGACTAAGCACAGTATTATCTTCTAACAGACAAGTATGCAGGCAGCGTAAAAAGTCAGTAACTAAGCATGATATCTACTATGTGGCTCCCTGTGGGCGACGTCTGCGCTCCATTGAAGATATCTTCCACTACCTGCGCATCACAGAGTCGGCACTGGAGATTGACTGCTTCTCCTTTGAGATTGCTGTTGATGTGTCCAGTGAGTGGGAGCCGTTCAGGAAACTACTCTATGTCGAGGTGAGTGTGTGTGTGTGTGTATTTTCCGAGTTGTGATATACAGGAAATGAGCTTCGTTCATGGGGTCCATTCTCCGTCTCTCAACCAGTCAAACTTTGCTTTAAACTCATTCAAGTTTTTGGACTGGATGATCTCTTTGTTCAGGCTATTCCACAGGTCATTGCATATGTATGAAAAACTGTATGTCTTGATATCCTTCAAGCAACTTGTCTTTTTCAAAATCTTTCCATGTTCTTTTGTTCCTCCCTCATCCCACACAAACAGATCATCTTTTGTCAGTTTTGTCTACTCCCATCATGGCCCTGAACACAGCAATCATCCCACCCCACTCTCTTCTTTCTTCTGAGGAAGGCTGACCCAACTTTTCTGGTCTTTCCTAGTATGATAGATCTGTCAGACTGGGGACCAACTTGGTTGCTGCTCTTTGTATTCTCTCGATCTTGTTTTTTTGTTTTTGAAGTTTCCAACATGCTTGCATGCATTAGCCTTGGTCACCTACTGGTGGCTGTCTGTGCTGCTCTATCTCTGGCAACTTTCCTATTCAGTCTCTTATCCATGAGGTCACATAATGGCCTCATCACAGGTCTTTTTCGGTATGCCTCTCGCAACCCAGCCTCTAATGTTAACACTTCTTACTTTCTGCACCCAATTATCAACCCCCATCCTTTTCATATGCCCAAACCATCTCAATCTACCTCTCCTTATCACAGCACCCGAACACTTCACTCCCATCCTACCTCTCAAATTTTCCATCGTAAACCTAGACCCCCCCCAGGCCTATCACTCAGGGACGCACTGCACATCCATCTAATCATTGTCATTTCTGTATGTTTGAGCCTGTGAATATCCTCTTCCATTACTGCCCAGGTCTCACTATCATACAGCATTCCACTCCTAACACATGCCACATACAAAGATCCCTTAGCACGGAGGGAGAGCCCTCTCAATGTCAGGAGAAGCGACATTTCCTTAAACTTCTTCCAGCTACTCCTCACTCTAGTCACAGAGCCAGCTTCGGCCCCTCTTATAGCAGACATGGGGTCTGTTAGTGCATATTGCTGTTAGTGTGTGTGCGCGCACACACCTGCTAAGTCACGAGTGATGACGTCATCGGAAGAGTCCTGCGATATGCAGCTGAAGGCCTGGGGAGTTCGCGTTGTGAGGCCTGTGAGTGTGGTTTGCCTAGTCTGACACTGGTAGCAGAGCGTAGTTCGAAAATAATGGCGTCGTGTTCGACTAAGTCGCCTCCAAAACTTGAAAATGATTCTGCTTATGAAAGCTGGAAAAAGGACATCGACATTTGTTGCGAACTGACGGACTTACTCAAAGAAAAACAAGCCTGAGCTGTTCACCTGTCATTGTTTGGAAGAGCGAGGGTGGCATCTTCGGAGGTTGATGCGGCTGATTTGAAGCAGGAGGATGGTGTTCAGACCTTGCTGAAAAAATTAGGCAGTTTATTTCTCGTGGACAAAGGACGTCGACAGTCTGCAGCTTTTTATGAATTGTACAACTTCAGAAGAGCCGGTGATATGAACATTCGTGAGTTCGTGGCAGAATTTGAGCGTGTTTGTTTGAAATTTACGAAGCAGGACATGGCACTTCCAAATTCTGTGATGGCTTTTATGCTCTTAGCTGCATGCAAACTTTCAGACAGTTAGCAACAACTAGTGATGTCCACGATAACTGTGGTGACATACGAAAACGTGAAATCTGCCCTGAATTGATTTTTGCTGATGAAATTGGCGGGCAGAACAATGCATCAGTGTTCGCCAGGGAGGTGAAAGGCAAACCAGTATTTTGGAGTGATGAAGTTGGGGGTGAGGAAACGTTTTATGTAAGAGGTACTCGACAAGGACGGAGAATGTTGCGGGGTTGTGCAGTACGTGATCGAGGTCGTGGTGGTGGCCGATATTCAACCGTATCTGCTAGAATTCCCCAACACTCATCCACTGGCAGGAGGCAGAACCCACTTGGGTCTGATGGAAAGGTATCGAGGTGTTTCATATGTGATTCTAGATTTCATTGGGCACATGACTGTCCAGATGTATACGAAAACGATGGCAGTCGAGAAGAAAATTCTGAAACAGTGCATCTGTCGTTATTTATAGGCTATGCGGATGATGCCACTAGTAGAGGTAAGTTACAGACTCTAGTAGAAGAATCTAAGGGATGTGCTGTTCTAGACACAGAGCGTTCTACAACTGTATGTGGAGTTGAATGGATCAATTGCTATCTAAGTACACTCACTGATTACGAATGTGAAGCTATAATAGAAGAAGCGTCATCCTCAATGTTTACTTTTGCTGATGGTGTCACAGTTTCTTCCCTCAAACGTGTTACTCTGCCCTGCTACATTGGAAATATGCGTGCAACCATCGTTACTGATGTTATGAACTGCAGTATTCCCTTGCTGTTGAGTAAACGTTCCATGAAAAAAGCAAAAATGTTGATTAACTTTGGAAGTGACCAGGTCAAAATTTGTGGAACTATCATTGATTTGAAGTCCTCATCTTCAGGCCATTACTTGCTTCCAATTTCTTTATGATTAGGTCGTGAATTTTGTGAAACAATCATGCTGGCATCTATTGGGGGTGATGTAGAAAAAACCACTTTGAAGCTTCACAGGCAATTTGGACACCCAACATTGGCGAAATTAATTAAACTGATCACAGATGCGGGGATTAAAAGTTCAGAACTGGAGCGGGCTATCAAGGCTGTATCTGATGCTTGTACAGTCTGTTGCAGATTTAAGAAAGCCAAGCCCCGACCCGTAGTCAGTTTGCCCATGGCGTCTAAGTTTAACGAAGCCATAGCCATGGATTTGAAAGCTTGGGGAAGGCATTATTTCGTAGTCCTTGTTGATTTGGCGACCAGGTACAGTACATCCTTCAACTTTGCGAACTTTAACTTTGCGAATCACCAATTTTGCGAGGTAGTTCCAAGTCATTTATTTTTTAACATTTATGAACTTTGCGAGCGATCACACACTTTGCGAGGTCGAGTGGTAGGAAAGTCGTCTTCCCGCACTACTTTGCCACGCGGAATAGTGACGTCATGGTTCGCTGGGCGTACTGTGCCTCCTAGTTCGGTGTTCTGTCGCCCCGCCACGTTTGTTTACATCACAGCAGTCGCACCCAAGCCTTGCCCCACCACCAGTCCCGTACACCACGCCAGTCTTCACATCAGTGTAAATATGCATTTTTTTTCTTTTTTATGTTTCTTACCTATGATGTTTTCATAATAACATTATTGTACAATACATCAGTCCATGTTTGTTTCATTTATCATCATAAAATTAAGGGGTACAGTCGAGAGAAAGAGTGGGAAAAAGTGCTTACCTTGGGGTGATGTCGACCAATTTACCTTTATTGCATATATTTAATTGTTTAAACTTTGCGAATTTCGATTTTGCGAGGTTTTTTGTCGACCATATTCTCGCAAAATTGAAGGAAGCACTGTATTGTAATGCAATAGTAATCGTGGATAAGTGTGCGCCCACCATTATCAAAGGAATATTTCGGAGCTGGATTGTTGTGTTTGGCACACCTAGAAATATTCTTACAGACAATGGCTGTGAATTCAACAATGCAGAAATGTGAGCATTGGAAGAGGCCTTCAATATCAAGATCATGACAACGTCTGCAGAGAGTCTATGGAGCAACGGAGTCTGTGAGCGTCAAAATGCAGTCATTGGTGACATTGTTAGGAAGATAATGGCTGATAGCCGGTGTGAATTGGATGTGGCCTTGGCATGGGCAGTATCGGCAAGAAATGCTCTCACCAACTACGCTGGCTTTTCTCCTAACCAACTTGTTTTTGGTCAAAACTCTGGTCTGCCTAATGTGTACGCAAATGATCCTCCAGCCTTGGAACCTTCATCACCATCGAAAATTGTGAGAGACAACTTGAACGCTCTTCATTTAGCAAGACAAGAGTTTATAAAGACTGAATCAGATGAGCGTTTGGCTAGGGCTCTGTGGCACATCGTACGTTCGAGTGACTTAAACGACATCCAAAATGGAGATGAAGTCTTCTACAAAAGAAATGACACTATGAGTGACACTGTCCCGGAATTGTAATAAGCAGAGATGGGAAACAAATTTTGGTGAGACACGGCGGTGTCTATGTGCGAGTGCACGTGTGTCGTCTAGCACGTGCGCCAGAGCAAGATACTACAGTTGAAGGTGGTGTCAGCAGTGATGAGAAGAACAATGTTGTCCAGGAGAAGCCTAATGATGATCCTTCGCAAGTGTTGAATGACTATCCACCAGATAACGAGTCGGAAGATGGTGTGCTTACGATTGATGAGCCTCCCACAGTTTCTATTCCGATTAATCAGCCTCCCAAAGTTTCTGTTGGTCAACGTATAAAGGGAATACATTCAGAAAGTGGAGAGTTGGTGCCTGGAAGGATTATGAGTCGGGCAGGTAAAGCCACTGGAAAGTACAAACACTGCTACTATTTGAAGAGGGACTCTGATGGCAGCATTGATTGGATAGATTTGCAGAAGGATTTTAGCGAATGGGAAGTGTTTGATGATGACGCAGAAATGCTTGTTCTTTTCAACTCTGAGGCCGTATTGTGCACTAAGGAAAATGAAATTACAAACTGGCAGAATAATGATGTATATGAGGAAGTAGATGATGTTGGGCAAGGTGCCATAACGGTTCGATGGGTTGTGACGGAAAAACTGAAAAATGGAAAGCCCGTTGTTAAGGCCCGCTTAGTCGCCAGAGGATTTGAGGAAGACACAGTGGATCTCCGAAAAGACTCTCCTACTTGTTCAAAAGAAGCAGTGCGTTTGGCACTTTCTTTGGCCTCCACCAACCAGTGGGATTGCCACACTGGACGTGAAAGCTGCCTACTTGCAAGGTAACGACATTGAGAGAGTTGTTCACTTATGTCCTCCGCCTGAATATGCAAATGGTAAGTTATGGAGACTAAAGAAAACTGTTTACGGCCTTTGTGATGCTGCTAGACATTGGTATCTGCACGTAAAAGATCAATTGTTGAGTCTCAGAGCTAAAGTGTCATCACTGGATTCAGCGCTGTTCTCTTGGAGCAATAGTGGCAAAGTCGAAGGCATTGTATGCATGTACGTTGACAACTTCCTTTGGTCTGGTACACATGAGTTCAAACAGCACGTGATTAACTGTTTGAGTCAAATATTCTTCATCGGCAGTTCAGAATCAAAAACCTTCAAATACGTTGGTCTCAATGTCATCTCCAACATCGATGGCAGCATAATGCTCAACCAATTCCAGTATGCTTCATCTTTGAAACCAGTCACGCTGAAAAACATCGTGCAGCAGTAAAATCAGGAGAGCTGTCCGAGTCTGAGAAAACAGAGTACCGAGCATTAATTGGGCAACTCAACTGCATTGCCACACACACTCAGCCAGATATTGCCTTTGATGTGTGTGAGTTGAGTGTGACTAGCAGCCGAGCTACCGTAGCGGATTTGCTTAGACTCAATAAGGGGATCTCAAGGGTGAAGACTGACAACATGAAGCTATATATTCCAAGAATGGGGCCAATCGAAGACTGTCATGTAGAGTGCTTTTCGGATGCCTCATTTGCCAATCTTGTAGGCAGTGGATCTCAAGGGAAGTTTTGTGATCTTCCTATGAGATGCTAGTGAGGCAAGATGTCCTATATTCTGGCAGACAAGAAAGATCAGGAGGGTTGTCAAATCTACCTTATCTGCTGAGGCGTTGGCGCTGCTTGAATGTGCTGAGACTGCTGTATATCTTGCCAACATATTGCGTGAGGTTTCTGGATATGGAAAGATCAAAATAAAGTGTTTCGTCGACAACAAGAGTCTGGTGGACGCCCTTTACTCCTGTAGGTGCGTAGAAGACAGGAGATTGTGCATTGATATTGCTGTATTACAAGACTTGTCGGAGCGACGGGAGATTGATGAAGTATCTTGGGTGGATACATCACAGCAACTGGCTGATTGTCTCACCAAGAAAGGTGCCTCGACCGAGTGGCTGCGTGCAACAGTCAGCTGAGACTAGAAAGTTTATAATACTTCAAGAGACATCACATATCGGTATGTGGCCACAGACTGGGTCTTGATAGTAATTAAACAAAAGTGTATGTATTGGATGCATAGTGCGTATCGGGTGTTGATGGTACTCACACAAAAGTCTATGTATTGGATACATATTGTGTATCAGACGCAAATAGACCATCCAGCTTCGTCCTTGAAATCTTTTGTCAAATTAAGAAGAGAGGACGAGAGTGTTAGTGTGTGTGTGTGCGCACACACACCTGCTAAGTCACGAGTGATGACGTCATCGGAAGAGTCCTACAGTATGCAGCCGTAGGCCTGGGGATTTCGCGTTGTGAGGCCGGTGAGTGTGGTTTGCCTAGTCTGACAGGGTCTATTTCTGGGTTTCTGTTATAATTACTATTACTATTACTTTCACTTGTTCTCTATTATATTAGTTTCGTTTCATTTAGTTTTTGAAGGCTCCAACATGCTTGGCTGCGTCAGCCTTGGTCACCTAATGGCGGCACTCCACGCTGCTCGATCCCTGGCAGCCTCCCTGTTCAGTCCCTTAATCCTTAAGTCACACGTAATGACCTACCCCTCCCAACCCCTCCCCCAGTATTAACACCTCTCACCCTCTGTACCCAATTATCATCCCCCATCCTCTCCACATGTCCAAACCACCTCAGCCAACCTCTCCTCATCACAACACCAATACACTCCAGTCCCATCCTACCTCTCAACTCTTCCATCGTAAACCCAGCCCCCCCAGGCCTTGCACGCAGGGACGCACTGCACATCCACCTAATCATTGTCATTTCTGTACGTTCAAACCTGCGAATATCCTCTTCCTTTACTGCCCAGGTCTCACTACCATACAGCATCACACTCCTAACACATGCTGCATACAAAGACCCCATAGCACGTAAGGAGAGTCCTCTCAATGTCAGGAGAGGCAACAGCTCCCTGAACTTCTTCCAACCACTTCTCACCCTAGTATTATTATTAATTCAGTGGTTGTCTGTTATATTACTATTACTAATACTTGGTCATCTATTACTATTAATATATTGTTTGCAATAATGGTGCTTATTTAAACTGAAAATGTTTATCATTTTCATTATTGTTGGGAGGCTGTCCCACATAATGCACAAGTACAGTAAAACCTCGATATAACAGACTTCAGTACACCGGAATTCACTTTTATCGGACTCAAGGAGCTACCGGACTAAACTCCTATATATCAGAAAAAGTCCGATATAGCCAGAAAGCAGTCCGGACTGCCTGACAACTTCAATTATGTTCACCACAATAAGACAAGTAAAAGACATGTTTTTCAGTGCACAGTACAGTATTATTATACCATTTGATTAATATAGTGAAGGTATAGCACAGTACAATACTGCAATGATGGTGAAAACCACTGATGCAATCCGGACTAATGTCTGATATATTGTAAAAAGTCCGGATTAGCAGAGGTAAGTCCGGATGTCTCTTTTATCGGAATTTCGCATATTTCGGACTGGCCTGAGCCCCAATTAGTCCGTTATAGTGAGGTCTTACTGTATGTCTTGATCATTTGATGGTGAAGCACATCATCAGCAACCTCAAGCACTTATCTGCCTGTGGACCAGACAACATAAGCAACATACACCTTAAACACCTTGGACCACGTTACCTTCCTCACACTGCCCCATCACACTCCTCTGCACCCCCTCCAAAGTCACTGAAAGTTACTGGTACTACAGCTAGTAACACCTCACACCCCCCTATTCCCATCACAACATGGTTTTAGGCCACTACACTCCACAAACACTCTTCTTACAGTCCTTACACAGAGAGTTTTTGATGGCATGAACTCAGCTAGGCCACCACACAGGACACTCCTTGTCACACTAGACATTAAGAAAGCATTTGATTCCATCCCCCACCACAACTCAAAAACAAAATATTCAACACAAACATGCACAATAACACAAAAAGATGGCTGGCAAACTACTTAGCAGGCAGATGTGCACATATAACTTTTGCCGGTCAGTCTTTGAACATCAGAACTTCACAAATGGCGTCCCCCAAGGATCTGTTTTGTCCCCTACACTCTTTAACCTATACATGCATAACATACCCACACCCCATACACCACAGAGACACACAGCTTCCTATGCAGATGACATAACACTTACATTTACGCACCAAAACGCAAACACAGCTGCACACATCCTCTAACCTTACCTCAACACAATACACGAATGGTTCACTACAAACAGGCTCAAAATAGCCCCAGCCAAATCTACAGTGACCCTTCTCACTAACTGGACAGCAGAACACAGTCACATCCCACACCTCACCATAAACAACACTCCCCTACCACACACACACACACACACACACACACACACACACACGCA